>JAVSCE010015337.1:0-47602 GCA_032199065.1 Smutsia gigantea
AATCATAGCAAAGAAAGCAGACCATCCAAAACTAACTAAAGGCAAAGAATAAAACACCTAGTATATAAAGAATAGAGAAGGAAGAATAAGAAGGGAGAGAAATAAAGAAACATCAGATGGTGTTTACAATAAAATAACAAGAAAGTTAAGTTAGATTGTTAGATAGTAAAGAAGCAACCCTTGAACCTTCGGTAACCACGAATCTAAAGCCAGCAATGGCAATAAGTACATATCTTTCGATAATCACCCTAAACGTAAATGGACTGAATGCACCAATCAAAAGACACAGAGTAACAGAATGGATAAAAAAGCAAGACCCATCTATATGCTGCCTACAAGAAACTCACCTCAAACGCAAAGATATCCCAGATTAAAAGTGAAGGGATGGAAAAAGATATTTCATGCAAATAACAAGGAGAAAAAAGCAGGTGTTGCAGTACTTGTATCAGACAAAATAGACTTCAAAACGAAGAAAATAGCAAGAGATAAAGAAGGACATTACATAATGATAAAGGGGTCAATCCAACAAGAAGATATAACCATTTTAAATATATATGCACCCAACACAGGGGCGCCGGCATTTGTGAAACAAATACTAACAGAATTAAAGGAGGAAATAGACAGCAATGCATTCATCTTAGGTGACTTCAACACACCACTCACTCCAAGGGATAGATCAACCAGACAGAAAATAAGTAAAGACACAGAGGCACTGAACAACACACTAGAACAGATGGACCTAACAGACATCTACAGAACTCTACACCCAAAAGCAACAGGATACGCTTTCTTCTCAAGTGCACATGGAACATTTTCCAGAATAGACCACATACTAGACCACAAAAAGAACCTCAGTAAAATTGAAAATATTGAAATTCTACCAACCAACTTCTCGGATCATAAAGGTATTAAACTAGAATTAAACTTTAGAAAGAAAACAAAAAGGCTCACAAATACATGGAGACTTAACAACATTCTCCTAATTAATCAATGGGTCAATGACCAAATCAAAACAAATCAAAGAGTATATGGAGACAAATGACAACAACAACACAAAGCCACAGCTTCTGTGGGACGCAGCAAAGGCAGTTCTAAGAGGAAAGTATACTGCAATCCAGGCCTATTTAAAGAAGGAAGAACATTCCCAAATGAATAGTCTAAAGACACAATTACTGAAATTGGAAAAAGAAGAACAAATGAGGCCCAAAGTCACCAGAAGGAGGGACATAATGAAGATCAGAGAAGAAATAAATAAAATTGAGAAGAATAAAACAATAGAAAAAATCAATAAAACCAAGAGCTGGTTCTTTGAAAAAATAAACAAAATAGATAAACCCCTAGCCAGACTCATTAAGAGAAAAAGAGAATCTACACACATAAACACAATCAGAAATGAGAAAGGAAAAATCACGACGGATCCCAGAGAAATACAAAGAATTATAAGAGAACATTATGAGTATCTATATGCTAACAAGCTGGAAAACATAGAAGAAATGGACAACTTTTTAGAAAAATACAACCTCCCAAGACAGACCAAACAAGAAACAGAAAAACTAAACAGACCAATCACCAGCAACGAAATTGAATCAGTAATCAAAAAACTACCCAAGAACAAAACCCCCGGACCTGATGGATTCACCTCTGAGTTCTACCAGACATATAGAGAAGAAATAACACCCATTCTCCTTAAAGTTTTCCAAAAAATAGAAGAGGGGGGAATACTTCCAAACTCATTCTATGAAGCCAGCATCACTCTAATACCAAAACCGGGCAAAGACCTCACCAAAAAAGAAAATTACAGACCAATATCCCTGATGAACGTGGATGCAAAAATACTCAACAAAATATTAGCAAACCGAATTCAAAAATACATCAAGAGGATCATACACCATGATCAAGTGGGATTCATCCCAGGGATGCAAGGATGGTACAACATTCGAAAATCCATCAACATCATCCACCACATCAACAAAAAGAAGAACAAAAACCACATGATCATCTCCATAGATGCTGAAAAAGCATTTGACAAAATTCAGCATCCATTCCTGATTAAAACTCTCAACAAAATGGGTATAGACGGCAAGTACCTCAACATCATAAAGGCTATATATGACAAACCCACAGCTAACATCATACTTAACGGCGAGACGCTGAAAGCTTTTCATCTAAGATCGGGAACAAGACAGGGATGCCCACTCTCTCCACTGTTATTCAACATAGTACTGGAGGTCCTAGCCACAGCAATCAGACAAAACAAAGACATACAAGGCATCCAGATTGGTAAAGAAGAAGTCAAATTGTCACTATTTGCAGATGACATGATACTGTACATAAAAAACCCTAAAGACTCCACTCCAAAACTACTAGAACTAATATCTGAATTCAGCAAAGTTGCAGGATACAAAATTAACACACAGAAATCTGTTGCTTTCCTATACACTAATGATGAACTAACAGAAAGAGAAATCAGAAAAACAATTCCATTCACAATTGCATCAAAAAGAATAAAATACCTAGGAATAAACCTAACGAAGAAGTGAAAGACCTGTACCCTGAAAACTACAAGACAGGCCTAAGAGAAATTAAAGAGGACACTAACAAATGGAAATGCATCCCATGCTCTTGGCTAGGAAGAATAAATATTGTCAAAATGGCTATACTACCTAAAGCAATCTACAGATTCAATGCAATCCCTATCAAACTACCAAGAGCTTTCTTCAATGAACTGGAACAAATAATTCTAAAATTCATATGGAACCACAAAAGACCCCGAATAGCCAAAGCAATCCTGAGAAGGAGGAATAAAACAGGGGGAATTACACTCCCTGACTTCAAGCTCTACTACAAAGCCACAGTAATCAAGACAATTTGGTATTGGCACAAAAACAGACCCACAGACCAGTGGAACAGAATAGAAAATCCAAACATTAACCCAAACATATACAGTCAATTAATATTTGATAAAGGAGCCTTGGATATACAATGGGGAGATGACAGCCTCTTCAGCAGCTGGTGTTGGAAAAACTGGACAGCTACATGTAAGAGAATGAAACTGGACTACTGTCTAGCCCCATACACAAAGGTAAACTCAAGGTGGATCAAAGACCTGAATGTAAGTCATGAAACCATAAAACTCTTAGAAAAAAACATAGGCAAAAATCTCTTGGACATAAACATGAGCGACTTCTTCATGAACATATCTCCCCGGGCAAGGGAAACAAAAGCAAAAATGAACAAGTGGGACTATATCAAGCTGAAAAGCTTCTGTACAGCAAAGGACACCATCAGTAGAACAAAAAGACATCCTACAGTATGGGAGAATATATTCATAAATGACGTATCTGATAAGGGGTTGACATCCAAAATATATAAAGAACTCATGCACCTTAACAAACAAAAGCAAATAATCCAATTAAGAAATGGGCAGAGGACATGAATAGACACTTCTCCAAAGAAGAAATTCAGATGGCCAACAGGCACATGAAAAGATGCTCCACATCGCTAATCATCAGAGAAATGCAGATTAAAACTACAATGAGATATCACCTCACACCAGTGAGGATGGCCAACATCCAAAACACAAACAACAACAAATGTTGGCGAGGATGTGGAGAAAAGGGAACCCTCCTACACTGCCGGTGGGGCTGCAAATTAGTCCAACCATTGTGGAAAACAGTATGGAGGTTCCTCAAAAAACTCAAAATAGAAATACCATTTGACCCAGGAATCTCACTCCTAGGAATTTACCCTAAGGATGCAGCAGCCCAGTTTGAAAAAGACAGATGCATCCCTATGTTTATCGCAGCACTATTTACAATAGCCAAGAAATGGAGGCAACCTAAGTGTCCATCAGTAGATGAATGGATAAAGAAGATGTGGTACATATACACAATGGAATATTATTCAGCCATAAGAAGAAAACAAATCCTACCATTTGCAACAACATGGATGGAGCTAGAGGGTATTATGCTCAGTGAAATAAGCCAAGCTGAAAAAGACAAGTATCAAATGATTTCACTCATATGTGGAGTATAAGAACTAAGGAAAAAAAAAACTGAAGGAACAAAACAGCAGGAGACTCACAGAACCCAAGAACGGACTAATAGTTACCAAAGGGAAAGGGACTGGGGAGGATGGGTGGGAAGGGAGGGGCAAGGGGGAAAAAGGGGTATTACGATTAGCAGATGTAATGTTGGGGGGGCGCATAGGGAGGGCTGTACAACTCAGAGAGGACAAGTAGTGACTCTATGGCATCTCACTACGCTGATGGACTGTGACTGTAATGGGGTTGGGGGGGGGGGACCTGATGAAGAGGGTAGTGTAATCACCATAATATTACTCATTTAATTGTAGATTAATGATATCAAAATAAACTTATAAAAAAAATAAAAAAATAATATATCTTAAAAAAAAGGATGAGATGTGAAAAGGCAAATCTCAAATAGACACATCACATATGACTCTGTTTCTATACATGATTGAAATGACAAAACTATGAAGATGAAGAACAGATCAGTGGTGGTCAGGGGTTAGGAAAGGTGAGAGGAATCGGGGAGGTGTCCCTGTGATGATGGCACAGCTCAGGGGTCCCACACAGGATGGCTGCAGAAATGTGTGTACAGGACATAATGGCAAAACGACACACAGGTGTACATGGGTGTCAGCTTCCTGGCTTTGATCTACTACAGATATGCAAGATGTAACAGGAGGGGTAAGGGCATATGGGGTTCTCTTACTATGTTTTGCAACTTCCTGTGACTCTAATTATTTCAAAATAAAGATTTAAACAAATAAGCAAACATAAATAAATAAAAAATAACAAGTTGCCCTGAGGCAGGATGATTTGGCAGATGAAATCCAGCAGAATGGCTGAGGTATGGGGTTGAGGTGGGCAGGACCAACCCACAGTGGCAACATGGAGCCTGTGCTCCAGAGAGGGGAGCCGCACATGCGCTTAAGCATGGGGTCACAGGCTCAAACTGACATGCATTCTTACAGGCGCTCTCTGGCAATGTCCTGAGCCAAGCTGTGGGCAGAAGGGGAGATGTCTATCCAGGAGTTGTTGAGAAGATAATATGGGAGGAAAACTGAAAATGCTTTGTGACCTTTAAAGCCACACTCAGCCTTAGGTTGCCCTGCAGGCAGTTAAACTTATCACAAGCAAATCAGGGAACCTGAAATGAGGGGAAATATTTTTCTTAAGCATCTGATATTGAAGTCAGAATCATGAGACAATAATTATTTTGTTTTACTTTCTTCCATTTGCTTTATGACTAAGTACAGTTTTAATTTTGAATTGCAGACAGATCAAGCAGGGACCCATAATTTGTTTTCAGCATATAGGGTCTCTAAGCAGTTTGATCCGCCCAGGAAAAAAGGAATATGTTTTATTTTTCTCCCCAGCTTTACCAAGATACAACTGACATTGCGTAAATTTAAGGTGTACAACGGGATGATCTGATACACGAATATATGGCAAAATGATCACTACAGTAAGGGAGTTAACACATTCATCACCCCCATAACTACTTTATTTTTGGAGGAAGAATATTTAAGATTTACTGTCTCAGCAGCTTTCATGTATATAATACAGTATTATTAACTATGGTCACCATGCTGTACACTAGATTCCCCAGGACTTACTCATCTTAAGGTGTTTGTACCCTTCAGCCAGCATCTCCCCGTTTCTCCCACCCCCAGCCCCTGATAACTGCCATTCTACTCTCTACGTAAGGATTACATTGTAAAATTCAAACAAACCATAACACTCAGAGAGTGTCCCTTAGAATCATGTGGTGTCAGAAGGAAAAAGTTCAGCTGAGATACTGAATCCTAAAAAAAGAGAGACAAAATTGTGCTAATCAGTAGATGTTTTTATGCTCTCCAAAAGGACTGGGAGAGAGAAGGGCTAGGAATTCAAATCAGTCTTCTCAGGTCAAATCCATGGGGCCTTATAAGTCAGCACGTGCCCCAGTTAAATGTTAACCCAGCTCAGGAGAACCTAATGGGGGAGATGCAACATTAATGAAGGCAAGATAGTCCCTACCCCAGGGAGGCAAGGCTGATTAGAGACTTGAAGTCATGCTAGGAGCCATAAATTACTTAGAGGCCTGACCTAGGAGTGATCCAATAATCCATTTATGACTTTAAATAAATCTGGCTCCACACTAAAGCCCTTCTGAGTTTACAAACCTAATATTCACAGCCACCAGCCCTGCAACAGTGGGGGGCCATCAAGACCGGCCCAACTTCCACGTGGTGTTCATATCACAGAAAATTAACCAGAGGCAAGCAATCAATACTGTATTATCTCCTTCACTGCAGCTATATATTCTATTTGCTGCCCTTCATTCAAGCCAGCACCAAGTGAAAATCTGGCTAGTCCAACCCCTAAAAAAAACCACCCCTTGACTCTTTCTGTTGAGTCATGAAAGTTTAAAAAGGCAAAAACTAATTTATGTCCACTGCAATCAGGAAAAAGAATTCTTTTTGGCAGAACTACAGCTGTATCTCTCCCATGTACATAAAAACATGGGAAAAATTCCATCCAAAGATCACAGGATGAGTTTTGGTGGAATATGCAGGCTGGGTAAGTCTAGACTAAATCCAGTGATTCCAAGTGGGACACAGATAAATACCTTTTGTTTTTATTATTATGTATTTATCCCAATGCCTATTGGAAAAATGATTACAAGTATATTAAACCCTGAGATTTAAAAAATATTACTGCTAAGTGAAGGAAGTGAGTCAGTTTAATGAAAAACGTCAATTCCTTGCCCACTCCCAATGTTATGCACTGCCCTGCTGAACCACCCTCCCAGCCAGGACCTTAACTGAACGCCAGCTCCATTCTCAGCTCCAGGGATTGGTTCTAATCTATGGAAGCCTGATGGAACCCCTTCCTGTGAATAGCTGAAGAATGGCTCTGAGCTTTAAATCTGATGAGCAAGACAGATGATGAGAAGGAGTTCTAGGACATTTCTCCTCCATTTCTTGAAAAAAAAAAAAGCCTGAAAAGCTAGTCTGTCCCTCCAGCCATAAAAAAATTAAGTCATGCATCCTAAAGGCCCCTATAGACAACGATCCCGTGCCTGGAAGGACAACCAGCTTTAGGGTAAGGGTAAGGGTGTTGTGGGAGAGGAAGTAAAAGTTTGACCATTAAGGGAAGAGTAAACCACAGTAGCAGTGAACATGAGAAGCGCCCTACTTGTGGAGCAGGTGCCACATTGCATTAGGGTCACCATTACTTGCAGCTCAAAGTACCCTAAATATAATGCTGGCATGACCAGGATTGGGAACTCTGCTCTGAGTATGGGGTCAGCCCTAAGTACTCTCTCTTGGGTTCAGGCTTTAGGCCATGAGCTCTGTAGATCAAATCATCAAATTCTCTCTGGAATACTGTGCTGTTGTAGTAAACACAGGAGAGGGAGACTCGGACACAGGGAAGAAAGGAAGGCCATGGGAGGAGCAGTGGAAAGCCATGCTTCTCTTACCATTCTTTCAACATGTAGCTGAATCTCCTTATGTGTCAGATACTCTGTAACACCCTGAAGGTGTGGAAATTAATGAGGCAAAGTGCACATCTTCAAGAGGTCTCAGGGTAAAGGGTGTAACAGGAATGACCGAGTAACGGTGATCTGAAGCATGCACTCCTCCATACAGGCAAAGAAGGTGTCTTAAACTGGAAAACATGGCTGGACCGACCGAGTTCCCACCACTGAACAAGATTCTGTGTATGGCTTTTGCTATTTCTCTTCTCAGGATGCCTCCTCCTTGAAGAGGGGAACCCTCTCCCCTGTGGGGAAGGCCTGAGAAGTCAAGTAAAGGGTTAGTAAAGAGTGGGAGGGCCAGGCTGGGGCAGAGACAGCCTTGGACGCTGCAAGCTCAATGTGGTCATTGCTCATTTTCTGCGTGACACTAAGGGTCTCGTCTGAGTGTCCTCATCTGTAAAAAGGGAATGGGAGCTGCCTAATCTTCAAGCCAGCTTGAGGTAGAGATGGAATAATATAGGTGAAAGGTCTTTGAGAAGAGCTGCACAGCACAATCTATGTTGGTCTTACAGCAAACTGGTTTCTCAGATACAAGTCAAAGACAGGGAAACTGAGGCATTAAGACAAAATATCTGAAGTCAGACTATAGCATCGTCATGAAGTGCCCAGTGTCTTCCCGCCTCAGGATATCATCACCCATTTCTCTAACTTCTTGCATTTAATACTCTCAAGAGTGGTGAAGTAGCTAGCCGAGCCCTGAGTCTTTGGCAGAGGCCCGTTGCTATCATGAATCATGGGGTGTGGTTTCCCTGCTGTTGAGTGTTGATGGGTGCTTGTAGCAGATTCAGATCGGAAAACAGCCTGGCAGGTCCCTGTCTCCATCAGAAGCAGCATGGGAGATGAGTCCTGTGTCTGGTCCCCCAGGCACCTTACTGGCTAGCAGACCGTTTCAGCGGGATGCCTAGGGCAGCTCAGGTGGGAGGGGTATGGAAAGAGGCTGAGCCCAGGCCTCTCATGCACTTCCACAAACAGATTCCATTCGTTCCTCATCCCTCAAGATGCCTCCCATCCCAGTTCCTGGAGGTGGCTGCCTAAAGTTTTCATTGCTTAGCAAAACCCAGGACAGATCACCATGTCCTTCTATTTGGGTTCCCCAGGACATCAGGTCATCTGATTCCCCCCAGAAATATTTTGTACCAAAGGAAACCAGAGTGAGGTCATTAATTATGAAAATTCACAATGCATAATTATAATAATTACTCTGATGACATAAACATTATACCACCATGAATAATTTAACAGGAATCTCGCTTTTTGAAAGAACGGCCATTAAAATAAAACCCTGGGAGATGACAGGGAGGGCGCACAAAATACAGGCTCTGGTTTGTTCCGAGGAGGCTGTATTGTCACCAGGTCAGTCATTCCTTGTCTGTCAGGAATGATCTCTGACCTCGGTGGGTGGAGAAACAAAGAAGACAGGGAGAGGCCTGAGTTTGTGAATGAGATCCACTTCTGAGAGAGGGAGTCAAGAGCTCAAAAATGAGGTTTTCCTCCTTAATAAAACAAGGTCAAGCTTCTGTCTCCACCCACAACCTTAGGGAAGCAGAAACCATCAGTCCTGATTTATAATACAAACAGACAGCAGCTCACGTGGCCCTGAGGGCTTTGAATTCATATGGCGCTAGATCCAGAAATAATACAAGTTTTCTGCCACTGCCCTACCCTGGGTAGTTACATGGGCCAGCGATATTTTGCAATAAAAAAGACAAAATATGCATCCTCCTTACCCCGTGACTTCTCTTACCACCAAAAGTTTTTAGTACTTACTATGTTTGTGAATCAACAACAGCTTCTTCATGTAACATATGGTGTGTATATATATATATATACATAACATACATGTAACATATAACTTCTCTTTGTAACAGTCCTCTAAGATTAGGGAACTGAGTTATTTGGGATGGCTGGAAAGCAGGGTTTACAGCAGGGAGAGGTGCAAGATGAAGCCGGGGAGGCCACTGGGCCCAGATTTTAGGGGGCCCTTGCACTCACAGAGAAGGATTCAGTAGACTACGTGGTCAAATTGGCACAACTCCCTACTGTTTACAAAACACTGACCTGTAGTCTTGCTCACTGGCTTTTAAAACTTTTTATCAAGACCTGTTGTCAGAAGTGCACTTTTCGAAATAGGGAAAATCTCAATCATAATATAAATTAGCCATGGGGATAAAAGCACAGCATAGGGAATATAGCCAGTGGTTCTGCAACATCTTTCTATGTTGACAGTACTGCACTAGTTGGGGTAAGGATCTAATAATGTAGACAGCTCAATTCACTATGTTATATTCTTGAAGCCAATATAATATTGTATATCAATTATACCTCAATAAAAAAGTATATTAAAAAATATACCTACTCAGAGTAAAAAAAATGCATTTTGCAATGCAAGTCTCACACACACACACACACACACACACACACACACACACACACACAGAAAACATGTAAACCTACCATGTGAAACGTATTATGAGAGCTTCTATTCTATTCCAGTTATTTAAAAAAAAGGGTAACTGATAAACTGATGCCACTGTGTCTTGATTTCCCTGCATCCTCACACACATTTAACAGATGGGTATGAAGGACCTCCTGGTGCCCACACTGTTCTGGGTATCATGACTTTGTGTAAACAAAAGGGACAAAATCTTTGCTCTTGGACAGCTTACATTCTAGATGTGTTAGTTGGAAAAACACTGACAGCCCCACTTCTCACAGCTACTCAGCAAGGGAATTGGACAGAAATTATCGACCTCCTTTTACTGACCTGAGAACAGGCTCAGAGTGCCCAAGGGCTGGAATCTGATCGGGACAGGCCCATGTCCAAAGGCCTCCCTCTAAGTGTATTTCTACCCCTTGAGTCAGGAGTCTCTTGATGCAAGAAGCAGAAAGCAAACTTGAACATGCATGAGTATAAAAAGGCTATTTTGTCAGGATCCAGACGGAAAAACAGAAACTGTTTGAGGTATTCTGACATTGAGGCTTGAACCCAAGGAGTTGACTACATTGGTATGTAAGAGCTAAGAAGCCAGTGATGGACAGTGAGACTCCCAGACATCAGCCATAGCAGGAGTCACAACCAAGCCCAGGGCTGGAGGGACAGTGGGGAAAGGCGGTGCTTCCCAAGGCCAGGGCCAACCATGGTGAGCAAAACAGGGCACAGAGGGCAGGGCAGTCAGCCACTGAGCCCAGCCCTGCCCAGAGCAGAACATGCAAAGCGAAGGAAGGGAAAATTCGGTTGGCTCCTGTCCTTCCATCTTCCTCCAGTCTCTCGCCGTTGCCTCCTGGGACTGGGTATCTAGGAACCAGGAGGCGAGAGAACCTTGGGGGTGTGGGGGCAGTCCTGTGCCACAGAGTGAGCAGGGAAGCAGGGGTGCAACCCAGGCAGACAGGCCACCACCTGCACAGGTGTTCAGCTGAAGACTCCCAGGACACATCACCAAGTGGCAAGAACCCATCAAGCCTCGGCAAAGCAGAAGGAAATCAGGGACCTGAATCCCATAGAGATATCTGCTCTGCTCGGTGCATCCAGCTTCAGTTCCTCCTGTAACAGGAGGGCTTCATTCCTGCAGTTGGCACAGCCTCACAGCCTCATGCCCAACAGCTGCCTACCCAGAGGAAAGGGGCATCTGGAGATGCTCTGGTTGTCCCATCAGAGAGGGGTGCTGCTGGCATCCAGTGAGGGGAAACAGAAACCCTGAACATTCAAAGGGGGCCCACAACGGGGCAGGCAGGGCTTCCTGAGCTCTGGACAGCAGGGGGTTCTATTCCACCTCTGATTATTTACTTTTCCTTGGTTGTACTTGCAGAAAAATTCTAAGGTCCCCTCCTTGCTGCTGGCTCAGACCATAAGAACCTCCAATTCTCTCTTGGTCCTCCTGTCCACTCCTTTAACTAGTCCTCCCAGGTATCAAGGATGCAATGCCTGACTCCACCAGGAGGGCGGTGCACTCATCCATATTTCCTCTTAACCTAGGTTCTTTTTTTAAATGATGTGAACTTTCATTCAGGCCAGTAATTCTCAATTTGGGAGGTGGAATGTGTGTATATCAGAATCCTGGAGGTATGTTTGGCATTCAAAATGCTATTCAATATTCCCTCTTAGGAGCTTAAAAAATGTTAGAGGAGCCACAGAAGGCAAAGTTCAAATATCTGTTATTCTTTGGGCTTGCAGAAGACAGAACAGGATTCTTAAAAATGGTATACTCCTCTGGGAGAAAGAGTGGACAAAAAAAATATCTGAATTTTTATATTTATTTGGAAAGAGCATAAATGTTGCAAGTCAGGAAATGCTGCCATAGATATTGGTTTATCGACTTGAGCCTGGGAATGTCCTGGTCTGGAACAATTTAACACTCAATTAAGGAGGCTGAAATCTGATCACAGTTCCATGGGGCTGAACTGGCATGCTGACTTGTCATTCATGATTCTCAGAGCCCCATTACCAAATGTTCCACGGTGTTTGTATGGTTGCAAAGAATGTCCCTTTGTCTTTAAATTCCCTCTTTCAGGACTTTAGGAAATCATTCTTTCACCTTTTCTGGAAGTCCTGGTTCCAAGTCATACAACAGAGGAAACAATTGGGAGATTTAAGCATGAAGCAAATAGCAGCAGATACTAAATCCACCTGCCGTCATCTGCCGCTGTGCCTGAGGCTGGTGTTTGCCCAAGTGAGGAACATGAGACCATTTTGGGTAAAACACAGAAGGGCTTTTAAGCATGTTATCAATTGTGTATTTATTTTAATATTGTGGCGAGGGGAATGCAATTATCATGTAAAAATTTCCATGCCTTGCATGGAAAGTACCACTTAGGGTAAAGCTCAGATGAGAAAGATTTGAAATGGAGAAAAACTGTTAGTAAATAAATGGAAGTGCAGCTGATACTAGTATATGGCAAAAAATTTTGAGAACCATATAGTACAGACTTCAAATTCGAAAATAATGATTTAAAAGTTACAAGCAACCTCCTGGTTTTGAAGGTGAGGACTTAAGTATACCTCTTGGGCATATTCCTTTCAGAAACTCCTCCAAAGTGAGTTTGATGAGTGTGTGTGTGTGTGTGTGTGTGTGTGTGTGTGTGTGTGTGTTCAGCTGCACCCCCAAAACCAAGTACTCTATGTTATTGGAGACATCTGTGAAGTCACTGAAAACCTGATGAAGATGTGCAATGTTTTGTTTACATGTAAATGAGTGTACAAATAGGATTTTGCCCCACAGAGATGGGAACTTTTTTTCTCCTAAATACGGCTATAGATTCCCGTGTGCCTATAAAAAAACGTCTAGCTTTGACGGTGTTTGCACTGAGTGTGTAAGCACTTTCTCCAGGACTGTGAAAGTCAAGAAGAGCTGGCTGTGGGGGGGACAGCAGAGGCTGTGGGGAGAAGCAATATGTGAATTTCCCTTCAACTGTCACTGAAGGGAAGGCTGTGACGAGGGTTCTCATAACAGGTGATGCTCTAGTGCAGCAGGTGTGCGCTGGGCTGCAGGGGCAGCATGGGGTTTAACCCATGAATGTATCAGACGACTGCTTCCAGCGGCGACACAGGGCCAACGGCCCTCAGTTCTGGGAACCTCCTGGTGAAACGCACAACATCATCTCTCCTGTACTGGGGGATTCCCCACAAGGAGGCTTTTGGGGTCTTCTCCCACCCCACATGAATGGGGACTCTAGAGGGATGAATGGATCCTTCAGAGATGATAGGACACCAGCGATACTAACATTTCCCCAAACATATAATCAGCCAAACCCAGAACCTAATATCCCAAAGGACCCATTCAACCTGAATACAGCTAGTACTTCAAAATCAGGATGGATAAAATCAAGGGACATCCTACAAAAAAAAAAAACAAAAAAACTGGCCTGTCTGCGGCAGGGTTATGAAAACAAAAAGGCTGAGCTGTTAAGGAGCTGTTTGTGGTTAGAAGAACTTACAGGAACCTGACTATGAAAGGCGGCGTGTGATCCTGGGTTGGATTCTGAATGAGGAAAAAGCTGAATTTTGCTATAAATGACATTAACGGAACAACTGGCAACATTTAAGTAAAGTATGTAAATAGGAGATCATACCATAACGATGTCATATTCTTGATTTTGATCACTAGAAAGTGGTTATGCAAAAGAATGCCCTTGATTTAAGGAAACACACTCAAAGGGATCATGTGTGCAACAAATTCATAATTAGTTCAGAAAGAATGTTACATATATACACATACACACACACAATATAAATTAAAAAATATATATATATAGAGAGAGAGACAAAGAAAGAAAGAGAGACATTGAAATAGAAAAAGGATGCTCAAGCAAACATGGTAAACTGTTAATTTAGGGGCTTCAAGGTAAAAAGTATATGGGATTCTCTGTACTGTTTTTGCAACACTTCTTAAAGCCTAAAATCATGTCCAAGTAAAAAGCTTAAAAAAAACATACTTTATACACAGTAGGCATTATTTAAACCAGCGTTTCTCAATCCTGGCTGACTTTGCCTCCCAGGAGACATTTGGCAACATCGGAGACATTTTCAGCTGTCGTAACTTGGGGTGGGGGGCAGTGTGATATCGGCATCTAGTCCTGCATAGAGCATCCCCCAAACAATTATCTGGCCCAACATGTCAGCAGTGTTGAGGCTGAGAAACCCTGACTTAAATAATTAAAGAAGAAGCAAGATTCTTCACAGGCATCAGCCAGTCATACTGGAAAGCCACCCCATTTGACACAAATCACATTCTCCCTCTGAGCATTTTCTCTGTCTCTTGTTTGACATCTCTACTCATTCTACCCACACCACAAATTCATTAGGATCCTGTTTTAGCGGGCACTGCTAGGTTTTCCTCGCATTCCTTCTTTCCCTTCTTCTGGTACTAACACATCCCTTGTCTGGGCACTGTTCATTTCCAACTCCAAACATGTGAACTGGATGTCAGCTTTAATATTTTTACGAATCTTGCTGTTGTAGACACTTGTTTTTGTGCTGAAATTGTGGCCAGCCAATTCTAGTACCTCACCTTTTCTACCAAAGCTTAATGGTCAAAAGCAGAGGTGGAAAATTGGTTGTCCGGAAGCCATAATCAAGACTGTTTGTCCCACAAGGCATTGAGCATATTTGGAATTTGTTGCCAAATCTTGAAAGCAGGGCCATTGCATATTTTTTAAATCTTAATTTCTTAGTTTTCTTGAATCTGTAAGACTTTGGTGCCCCCAACTGTAGGTATTGTAGGGAGGGCACCAGCATGGGGTGCTGGGCCCTGAATGGATTGAGGAAGGGGGAGCAAGGGAATGGCCTGGCATAGAGATAGGAGAAGGGAGTTACAAATGTACAAGAGGAGACATCTAGAACCCTGTGCTTCTGGATTAGAATTTGAAATATCAGTGTGAACTTACTGTTTTGAAGAGAGACAGAGAGAGAGGTGTTAATGAGCGTACAACTATTTCCTGGCTCTGTCCACTGAGAGGACTGGGGCATCCAAACGGCAAAAGCACAGCCTAGACTTTTGTTTCTAAATACCACTTCCCACTAAAAGTAGTTTGGGCTGCAGCAGCGGAATTACATGACAAGCCTGGAAGATCTTATATTCAGAAGGGAAGGAAAGGATTAAAGAATAATGAGGACGTATCAAAAGGACATAGAACATAAGGTGGCCCCCACTGGCCAAATTTGGGATGTTCTGAATATTGAAATAAACAGTGATAATAATGAAATACAAGCCATAGACAAGAGAAATACATAAGCCCCTTCTGTTTATAAACTCGTAAGTAAAATACTAAAATTCTAAGGAGGAACTGGCTATTGACACTATCTCTAAATGTTTCTCACAAAATACTTATTAATTTCTAAAAGATTATGAGTAACTTCACAGTAGAGAAACCTGGCACACATCTTTACCTCAGCCAAGCAACCAAAGTGAGCATCATTCATATTGTGACAAATTTAAATCATGTGCTGCCTGATAAAACGCAAAGGGAAGAACAGAACATCCCTCCTGGGACACTCCTGCCGCAGGTGTATTATCAGACTAATCATGAAGAAGCATCAGACAAACCCAAATTGAGAGACAGGCCACAAAATAACTAGCCCATAATCCTCAGAATTATCATGGTCATGAAATTCAAGGAAAGACTGAAGGAAAATAAAGAACCATGACATGAAGGAGATCGCTGAGACAACCGTACTGAATTGTAGTCTGAATACCGGGTGGTAGCAAGTGGTCAATGTCAGTTCCCTGATTATGATGTTGTTTCATGGTTTTATAAAAGAATGTCTCTTTTTCATAAAACACACACCAAATATGCAAGGGAGGTAATCACCTAGTCAGTTACTCTGAGATGGCTCAGGAGACAGTAGTTCTAGGCACCGTTCCTGAAACTTCTCTAGGTGTTTGAGCTTGTATAAACAGAAACACAACAAACTTCCAACTATTCTCCACCATGTATAAGTTACTGAACCCAGTGAGAGCAGGAGTCTTGGACAGACGACCCCAAGAGGAGCTAGAGTCATGGGGGAACAGAGGCACAGGAAGCGAGGGGGAATAAATGCCCCAGCCTCTCTCTTGCTCTCCAACCTCCTACCGGTGCCTCCCCTATGGTCAACTCCAGGTGGAATCCCACAAGCATAGGAACTGCCCTCTGCAGGTCAGCCTCCCAGGGCACAGAGCAGGATGGAGACAAATTGATACTATATCTGTAACGTGAGCAAATGGGGGGGAAAAAAAGCCAATTATACAGCAGCCCATTGGACCCTTTACAATAACTCTGTAAAACAGATCTTCCTAGCCCCATCGCACAGATCCGGAAACCGAGGCTCCATAAGATCAAGCAGCATGCCCATATTGACACAACGGAGCAGGATTTGACTCAGGCAGGTGTGAACACCATATTCTTGGCCCCAAATAGGACCTATCAGGTGAGGCCAAGGTCCTGACCTGCTGAAAGAAGCTCATTCTGGATCCTGCCTTTGTCTCCCCGACCACCACTCAGTCCATCTCGTACATCAGTCTTATTTTGCCTCTGATATTGGAGAGAGGGCCGGGTTGACAGGCAAGTGATGAATGATGTTTGCTTATCCTTGGTTCAGGCAAGTATGACACAAATTCAATTAAACATCGTCAAGCTGCCTCCTGTTCTGACATACTAACTCGTGCAGACCTCTGGGCAGGAAAAAGATACAGCTTATTTGCCTGACTTTCCTCTGTCTTCTCCACTGTGCTGCTCGTGCTCCTGATTTTGAAGATGTAGGAATAGTATCACTTTTTTGCAGCCCCAATTCTTCATTCTTCTTCTGGAAACAACACCTCATTTTTCCTCTGCACCTCTTTTCCTCCTTTTTCAGCCCTCAAAACTCTTCCCACAGCTCCTAGCCAGGATAATTAGAGCACACTGTCTTTTATAGACCAGGTTGATTGGTTCAGAAATGGCATGAACTAAACAGAGCCAGTGAAACACAGTACAACCTTTCCTGGGTTTGTTGGGTACTGGGTAAAGGATAGCTGACCTTGGCAAGGGTAGGAACCTGGTAGAACCTAAAAGTGAAGCCAACACCATAATAGGCAAAAGGAAGAAGTAAAAAAAAAAAACCAACCAAACAAAGAGCTGATGTCATAACTGAACACCTGGATCAAGCCATAACTGATGGACTAATTTTAGTATAATTTCATCATTCCCTAAAAATGTCTTTTACTCATGTGCAATCACTTCCGATTATTTCAGTAACTCACTCAGTTGTAAAGAGAAAAGTCGTAATCAAGGATGTTTTTCACTGTTTACAGTGAAATTCTGGTCTCTGCACTGATTCCTTTCATGTTGGCTGTTTCTGAGAACCCGTTATCTGCAAAGGAGGAGGGCTTCTTGCATCTCACCTGAAAGGATGAGGCAGAAGGATACACAGAGGTTGGCCACATAGAAATAAAGTTGATGGCTGGGAAATGTTGCCTTTGGCCAGCACATTTGAGCATCGCAAACCTATTACAAACATCCTCACCTCAGATCCGACAGGAATACTCTTCTGGAATGACCAACGGTAATAGCAGGTCTGTTCTCAGACCTTTTGTAAAATGGTGGCCATCTAGAGCTGTCAGCCCATCAAACATGCCTCCCCACTTTTTGAGCTGTCAAGATTGAAGAGATTAGCTCTGTGTGACAGATACTTTGAGATGCCAAAGACAGAATTAAATCACTTATTCATTTGTTCTCTCATTAATTCACCAAGTATTAAGGGCTTCATATGTGCCAGGCACAAGGACCAAAGAGAAAAACAAATACACAAAACAGTGAACAAAATAAAGAAATCTTTCTGTTCTCATGGAGCTTAAGTTCCAGGGGAGAGGAAGCTGGATAAACAAGTAGGTCAAATCTGTGGACTGTCATGTGGAGATAAGTGCAAAGGAAAACAGCAGAATTGGGCAGGAGTGTGAAATGTGCCATGACAGAGAATCACAGATGGTGCAGACAAGGGAGACCTCTGCGAGAAGGGGACTTTTGAGCAGAGACCTAGAGAAGCTTACACTGCCTCAAGTGGACAACTACGTGTTACCTCACAGCAGGCACAGGCAAAGGCTCTGAGGTGGGAGCCCACCTGGGGTGGTGAGGATGGGCAATGGGACCAGAACAGAGTGTGTGTGTGAGGGGGTGGGGGTGGAGATCAGGTTGGAAGGATGGTAGGGGGTCAGAGTTCATGCACCTTATGCATCATTGAACAGTCTGTGGCTTCAGCTCTGAATCTGATGGGAGCCTCAGAGGGCTCTGAACAGAGGACAACAAGATATGACTGGTGGTCAAGAAGACTGAATGGGGGCCTCCCCAGCCAAGATGCAGCTGTGTGCTGAGTATGGTGGACATTTTGGTTTTCTTCTTGGTCTGTTAAAATAAGGACTGTGTCTACAGGATCAGCAGTAATTGAGTAAGAAAGTACAAAACCAAACTCAAATGCATGTGCTTGGAGAATAGCAAGTTAAGACATGTGAGAAAAAAAAATCCCCCAGACCAGCGACTCCCAGAGCACAGAGGGTTGGTACAAAGCTGTTGTTGGCAGACTTCCTGCCTCTGTGAATGGAAAGGTGAGCCCCCAGAACTAACAGGCAACCTCCCACTGCTGGCAGACACCTCATGGCATTGATGGTGGGAGTTGGGTAACCAAGGGCCAGGCCACGGTCAGGAAGGCAACTGACTTGGAGCAGGGAAATTTTTTTTTATCAGGACATAAGCACGATGGATGAAAATGCTGAGTTCAGAGGCAAATGAGAAGTCTGCTCTCCAAGTCAGTTCATTGCTTACAATTAAAAGGGGGAAAATAAAGAAAATGGTCACCTGAGGCTGTGTACTGACCCAAAAGATTTACATAAATTGAAGAAATGAGCACACACTGCTTAGCAAGCAGGAAAGATCAAGAGCTGGAGCAGAACAAATCCCCGTAAAATGGTGAACCCCAGGATTTTTTTTTTCATCAGTGAGAATGCCAAAGCAGAAAGCCTCTTAGGACCACCTTCCATGGCTGAGGCATTAGAATCTGGCAGGCTTCAGGAACCCAACCCAGAGCCCCTTAGAGTCCTGGCGTGAGCACCTCATGAAAGGAAGGTATCCTCGCCTGCAAAGAGAGGCCAATGGGCGAAGATGTCACTGCTGCCATGCCAGTCCACAGCCATACCTGAGGCATGTCTGATGGAGGAATGAATGAAGGACAGAGTGAACAGAAAATGGGACACAGCCACTCAGATCTGGAAGTGCACGGGAAGGTGGAGAAGAATCTGTCCCCCTTCATCTGATATAGACTGATTTGTCTTTGGGTCACTATGCCTTCTGCCCTTTCTGTCCTAGTGGGGATAACCTAAGGCTCCTGGGATCAGCCTGTCCCAGACCTGAGCAATCAGAAACTTAGTTCCCTCTCTTGACAGTGACTGGCTCATGGCTGGGCCCCAGTGAGTGACATGAGATTCACTCCACTGAATTTTTCTACAGTCATCTGGGAAGCCACTTTTTTTGTTGTTGGGTGCTGTGGATGGATAGGATATTAAACCCGAAGCTGCTAGTGACAGTCATGACCACCCAGAAATACAGCCAACACAGAGGCCACAGGAGAGAAGAGATGGAAACAAAGTATAGTGACACTAATTGGTTCCTGGATCCAGCAGTGCCTGAAGCTTACATGGGTTTTCAGTTACCTAAACAAATACATTTATTCTGTGCACCTTTTCCTTTTCTTTTTTAATTTAGTGGCTTTCATACCATTTGCTTAAGCTGGGTTTTTAGCATTTGCAACTAAAGGAGTCATGACTAGTAAAGTGAATGGTTTGGTGCATAGTCAAAGAGCATTTCCAGTAGGCAGGTAGGGAAAACTTGTCCCAGGGCCTGAAGCACAACCTCACTGTTTCCAAAGGAGACAAAACCATGCTACCAGTGTCACATCCTGTTTGTAATGTGAGTTGTTTTTTTTTTCTTTCTGGCTTAAAATCATCACTAAATGGGAACTCCATGGTAAGAGCAGAACCAGCCTTTCATTCTGCATGTGTTTGGGGTGAGGGGATGCCTTAAAGTTCCTCTGCTTATTTTGAGAATATGGGAATCCCTTATTGCCTCCAAGAGAAATTCATCAACTCTGATGTGCTAAAGTGGGTAGTATTATATCCACCTTTCTAGAGCATCTGAGTTCATAGAGACAGTAAGGAAACATGGCAGAAAACAAACATTATAATTAAGGGGCTAGAGGGACCCACTGAGAAAGAAATATGAAAAGAGTTCACAGCAGAGTTGGGTGAAAACTGAACCTCGAGGAGACACGGGAGCTGCCCTGGGTGGTTCTGAGGACACTGCGAACCCAGAGGGAGAGGAGCGTGTGAGACAGGACCAAGTGTATTATGAAACCAAGCCAAATGGAATTAGGCTAAGCTGTACGAAAGCATGAGGCACATCAAGGGATGTCTCAGATTACCAACTGCTGGCTTTCTGTTAGGTTGGTAATAACTAGACACCTCACCCTTGACCAGGTTTTCCTACTTCCTGATTTTGTCAAATCCACTGTTCTTTTTTTTTTTCAGTTTATTCTCAGTTGTTTTTAAAAATATCTATGTATAGTTTCCATTAGATCTTTTCATGTGATTCTTTTTCTCCATGGCTTTGGTAATTACACATATAATAACAGCTGTGACTTACTGAACTTTTACTGTGTGCCAAATCTGACCATGTGTGGTTATTTGAATGGTGGACCCTAAAAGATATTTCCGCTTACAATCTATGAATATGAGCTTATTTGGAAAAAGGGTTCTTTTTCAAATGTAATTAAGGTAAAGATCTCAGGATGAGATCATCCTGGATTAGGGTGGCCCTAACGCAATGACATGTGTCCTTGTAAGACAGAAGGGAGAGACATGCAGAGAAAGCCATGTGAAGGTGGAGGCAGGACTAGAGGGGTGTGGCCACAATCGAGAACCACTAGGAGTCCACAAAGTGGAAAGAGCAAAGGAGGATCCTCTCTCAGAGTCTTCAGAAAGAGCATGGCCTGGACGTCACTTGAGTTTGGACTTCTGGATCCAGAACTTCGAGAGAATAAATTTCTGCTATTAAGCTGCCCAGATTTGTTACAGCAGCCTCAGAAACTTACACACTGTGCTAAGAGTCTCATGTCCATTTTTTTCATTAAATAGTCTCAAGAATCCTACAAAGGAAGCACTAGTAGCTCCACTTCATAAAACTGAGGCTCAGAAGAGCTGCCCTTCAATCTGTGCTGCACACACAGCAATCTGAGCTGGTAGGAGGGACGCTTGTCGCCTCAAGCATCCACCCCTCCTTCTTTTATAACAACTCTTCCATTTTTCTCTGGAAGGAAATCCTTTCCCTTTAACAGAAGACGGAGAAATGTCCGTCAGACTATCTTAGCCTTTCTAGATAGAGATGGGCCTAGGCCACATGTTCTCATCCCTGGCTACACCGTAGAATCACCTGAAGAGATTGTAACACGTAAACATGATCATGTGCTCACCTGGACTCCACCATGACCAAAGATGCTGGTCCAATCCATTTGGGGTAAGGCCTGGGGATGAGCATTTTTTAAAGCTTCCCAGGAGATTCTAAAGCTCAGCCAGAATTAGTCTTTCCCCCTGGAATCTCAAACATGAGCACAGAGATAACAACAAATAAAACAGTTGGAGTCAGCATATCCCAACATCAGCAACCTGAAGTCCAACACCAGTTATAACTACAGGGACCCCTGCACAGGCAACTTTCAATTCTGGAAGACTGGCCCTTCAATATACCTCTCAGGGTCATCCTTTATTCCTTAGATAGTCCTGACATGTTTCTGCTGTCACAGAGGCCTCTGACCAATCATCTAGAACAAGTGCTCAAACTCAAGCCTCTGCTTCTATAATTCTGAGCCTCCCCAATTAATCAGTAAGTATTAGTTCCCAATGTTGTTGACAACATGAGAGGTGTTGAGGAAGAAGGAAAAACTTCACGTAGAGAAGACAGGGTCTTCTATGTCAAATCAGAGTTGCCTTAGGAATCCAGACATTTGCCATTTAACACTCCTAACACACCACTAAGAGCTAAATCAGTAAAAGGGGGAAAAAAACTGTACACACTGCAGAAGACAAGGAATCAGTCATGCTGGGAGAGTCTAGAACCATTGTCTTGGAAATTTTGCTAATTCAGGCTGTGGCTGGGTTGTGTTATACCTTTGTTCTCTCCTAAAAGGCAGTAACTTGTGAATCCCTAAGGTGTATAAACACTTCTGTTCAGCTCAGCATACAGGTAGGAGAGAAAATAACATACTGCAGAGAAAATGGTTTCAAGGATATCAGAAGTACCCACTCAGAAACAAAGGCAAGCCAATCAAACACATTTTTTAATCCTTCTTCAAAGTATATGCAAATAATCTCTAATTAAAATTCTCTTGGCCATAGCTAGGGTATAAGTTGTGCACATTTGAAAAGGATTACACGTAGAGGAAAAACATATTGGGATATACTGTTTTAAGGTTCTTACACAATGTATGAAGCAGTATAACATGATCTGAATGTAGGCTTTGATTAATTAAAGATGTATTTTGTAAACCTTAGGGCAATGACTAAAATTTAAAAGAAGTATAAATAATGTGCCAATATGGAGATAAAATGGAATCATAAAAAAATATTCAATTGAAAAGTAGGAAGAAAAAAGAATAAAGAGCAGATGGAACATAAAGAAACAGAGAACAAGATGGTATAATTTCATATAAACATATCAAAAATCACATTAAATATAAATGGTCTAAACACAATGATTAAAAGATACAGATTAAGTTGCATAAACAAGCAAACCCCAAACATATGCTGCCTATAAACAATCAACATTAAATATAAAGACACAAGTTGGTTTTATGAAAAGACAAAAGGTACTATAATGCAAACATGATTTAAAAGAAAGCTGAGGTGGCTATATTAATATTAGATTAAATAGACTTTGAAACAGTATTTCTAAGAATAAAGGAGGGTATTGCATAATGACAAAGGAGTCAGTTAATCATAGAGCATAAAATTCCTCAGCCTGTATAAACCTAAAACAGTGTTTCAAAATACATGACAGAACTGAACTGAAAATCAGACAAAACCACAACTTAGTTGAAGAGTTCAACATTCTTCTCAGTAACTAAGAGAGAAAAAAGATAAAATATCAGCAGACATATGAAGTACCCATATAATACCATAGTCATTGGAAGAATCCTTGTGACCCTGGGTTAGGTAAAGTTTTCTCAGATGTGACACTAAAGCATGATTACTAAAAGAAAAATTAATACAAACTTCATTAGAATTAAAAACCTTTGCTCCTCCAAAGACTGGGAAAAAATATCTGTAAACACATATCTATAAGGACTTGCATCCATAATACATAAGTACTCTCAAAGATCAATAACAGGAAAATCAACAATAAAAAATGAGCAGAGATTTGAAAGAAACATTTCACCAAAGAACATATAAGGTGGCAAATAAGCACGAGAAGGAGCACTCAACATCATAAGTCATGAGAGTGAAAATTAAAACCTCGAGGATGACTACTACACACTTGTCAGAACTGCTAAACAAGATCATACAAAAAATGGTTAACATTAAGCGGTGCTGAAGATATAAAACAACTGGAACTTTTAACACCACCTTACCAGTGGGAAGGCAAAATGTTACTATGGTCAAAAAAGAGTTTAAAGTTTCTGATAAATTTGTACATACAGTTACCATACTACCCAGCAATCCCAGTTCTAGGCATTTATTTTCCCAAGAGAAATGAAGACCTATGTTCATATAAAACCTGTTCATAACTACTTTCATAATCATCAACAAATGGAAGTAACCCAAATGTCCTTCACCCAGGAAATGAATAAACAAATGGTGGTGCATGTGTTCAATGGAATATAATGCAGCACTAAAAAGGGGCAAACTACTGATATGTAAGTGAATATTAAATGCATTATGCTAACTGAAAGACAGCAGACACAAAAGCTGCATACTTCCCATTTTCATGGAATTATGAGAAAGGCAAATTATGAAGACATAGAACAAATCAGTGGTTGCCAGAGGCTGGGAGCAGGGGAAGGAGGGGGCTAGGGGCACAGAGAAATTTGAGAGAGTGTTGGAAATGTTATATACCATGACTGTGGTGGTGTTTACATAACTACAAGCATTTGTCAAAACTTGTAACTCTGTACTCAAAAGGATGAATTTTACTGTATAAAAATTATATCTTAATAAGCCTGACTTTTAAACAAAGTAATGCTATAAAAATAGTCTATCAATCAGAATTTCCATTAATTCAGTAATACTCCCTTTCACTCCAATTAATATACCAAAGACTCATTTTTATTAACTTTGCCTCTCATGACTACAGATGTATGAAATATCTAATACATCCAAAGTCTTCATTTTAACCTCTGCCCATGGAGGTGCTAACTACTAATATAACTGAGATTTCTGAGTTCTTCTCCACCTGGCTCTAGCCATCCTTGGGATTAAGCTAACAGTGAACAGTGAGAAGGAAGAAGAGCTGGAGGTGCAAATGGCCAAGGGAAGGGGCAGGCAGCTAAGAGGGGAGAAAGGAAATGACAGACACCCCCAGGGAGCACCCAGGCTAAGCTCTGGAGAGATGTAGGAATATGGGAATGGGTACCCAAGTTGGCAGAGCATCCAGAGCAAAGTTGAATATCCTGATTTTTATAAGTGAATTGTACCAATTTGGGGAAGCCCATTCACTTTTTAAAAAAAGTCACTGCCTGGACAAAAAGAGTCCTTGTCTGTGGGTCATGGAGTTTACAAGCACTAATCAAGAGTGGTGGGTTTAGAGAGAGAGAATGAGGACAAGTTCAAAGACAGGTGGCTTCTAAGAAGCTGAGGTCACTTTTGAGCAGCTTCAGTTGCAGCGTTCCAGTTGAGGGACTGGGATGCAGAGATGGAAAGTGCACATTGGAGTGTGCTAAGTATACAGAGCGTGTGTGTCCTGCGAGTATAGATACCACAAGGTGTGATCGTCACCTCCAGCATCACCATGCATGGGGTTGGTGGGAGGAATGGGATGCAGCTGAGAAAGACCTCCTCACCCCACTCACCTCCTCCTACTCAAACCTGCCACATGCCCCAGGTCACTCATCGGAAATTCAAAATCCCCAAAAGTTGTTTGGTTTGTGTTTAATTCATTTGGTGGCCAATGCTGATCTAAAGACCTGAGGCTGTTTTGGATCTTTATCCTCCTTCATGTGAATACTTACATGTTTTGTGCAAAATTATCAGTGTGTGCAATTCCAGGCAACACCACCAGACCCACCCTTGGGGGTTACACAGTATGTCTATGACCATAGGCCTCTGCCTACCTGCTTAGCTATCTGTCTATATTGTCATTCAAAGATCTTAATATGTCTGAATCTTGAAACACAGTTGCCCCCACCTATTTCAGAAAAATGACTGTGGTCCTGCATGACCTTCCCTGGGGACCCATGTGTGACGACCAGCCATCACTAAACCTCGATAGCATCTCAGCCATCACAGCCCTTCCACTGGCTCTGTACACATGGCCAATTCCTCAACCTTTAACTGAAGGACACTTCACCTCAGCCCAAGTCTTACATCTTAGGACGACTCCCTTCTCTCAATGCCCTGGCCTATTTATGAAACCTCCCAAGAGCAATGACTCTATTCCTACCCTGAGGAACTGTGGAGCCTTAAATCCACAGTCAAAAATAAACATATAATTGGTCTAAAAATTGATCAGTGGTTCTGAGGATTCCAGAATCAGCACTTAAATCCTTGGTCAGGAAGAGTCAGAGATGGCTTTTGTTTTTGTTTGTTTGAAGACAGCACCAATTTAAACAAGGGTCAGAAAACCTTCCTCTCCAAATCTTATGGAACAAACATTTTCTTTGTGGAGGAATCAGAGTGGTCATGAGAAATAAAATGAAAAAAATTTGCAGAGTTTGAGTTGCAGAGGGATATCCCAAACCATGTGGTGAAAACTGTCAGGGAAAAGCAAGAGAAAACCCCACCAAATCAAGGTTACACTAAGCCAGGAGAAGGAGTACATCTGGAGTAGGGGGTGGGCATCACTGTCCCCATCATCTGTCACTCCCAACCCTTGCTGTGTAAATCTTCAAAACAAAATTCCCAGGGCCACTTTCTAACCAAATTGCTGCACCTAGCCTCTTCCACATGGACTGTGTAACCACCACATTCCAAATCTAAATAAAGTAAAATCTCTAGATGGTGTGGGGAGGTAAGGGGGAGAAGGAAAAGGAATACGATCTTTAATTAAGAAAAGTCCACAACTTACTTTTAACAGCACACTCGACCTTGGGAGCTGACTAGATTTTCTCATGGAGGCCTGGACAATCTCCGGTCAGGGGCTAGCCCCTTGCTCAATTTAAAGTGACACCCCTTCTTCCACAGGATGTTTTCTATCCATTAAGTCAATATCATTAAAAATCCCTGGGAAATATTTTGGTGATTTTTTTTTTTGAATGGCCATTTTACATTTGGGGAAACTGAGTCCTAGAAATGATAGGATCCAGAGCTAATAGCTGAGTTAAGGCACCAGATTCTGGATATATTTGCCCTTTCAAATAAAATGTACAGAGAAGTGCCCCCAATCCCTTTGCGTGCATATGCGCGTGCGCACACACCCACACCCACACCCACACCCACCCACCCACCCACACACACACACACACTCCCCCCCGTGTTCACCTGAGCTCTGGGGAGACAGGGCACTATTTAAAATAGAAATTTTGTGCAGTTGGTGTGTCTGTGAACCTGCAGCCTCAAGGGAAGTAGATTTCTCTGGAATTTCAGAGGGCTCCTCAGGACTTCTGAAAAGCAAATGCTACTTTCTAAATCAATTGGCAACTTGTCTCTTCCCAGGCATTGACTGCTGGCCTGCGGGGCCTCTCGCGGTAGAAAGCGGGGTGTCCCTGGTGGCCAGGGTCTGGCGCAGGGCAGGGGGTTCGCGACCCCTCGGCGTCACCAGTGGACCCCAGCCCCTCGCCAGCGCGGGCGACAGCGAAGCGACGCCCCCCGGATTCCACGCCGGCGCTGAGCCGCCGGGCCATCCGACCCAGCACGCACACAGCCACGCCGTCACCACACCAGCCACCGCCAGCTTCTGCGAGCTCTCTGCGGCCACTCGTGCGCTCACTTATCCCTCACACCCCTGGCAGAGTCGCTCCCATTACCGAGCAGAGGAGACTGAGGTGCCCGGCCTGCTGCGACCAGGCTGCGGGGGAGCCCAAGTCGCTGAGCCGCGCGCCCACTCCCACCTTTCCGCGCTCCCCGGCCATCAGGCCCTAATGCAGGGCAGCTGGCGGCAAGGGCCCAGGTTTCCGCCGAGCTGAGAACCCCGTGAGCCGAGCACGGCCGGCGCTTTTCCTCAGGTCCCCGTGGTTGGGGGCGCACAGGACCCTGTCTGCGCTCGGGATGGCCAGTGCCGGGCTGCCTGAGCTGCGGTGAGGGCGCGACGAGAGGAAAAGCGGGCCAGGAGGCCGCTCCCCGCTCCCTGCCCCCAGCTCCACAGTGCGACTCTGCCCGGCTGGGTGAGGTCCTTCTGGAGTCCCGGTGCGGAACACACCTAGCGCCCCTCAGCCACGCCCCTTCCTCCCGGCTGGCGAGCCCCCGAATCCCGAGAGAGGGGACGAGCCGAATTTGCCCATGCCCACGGACTTGGCGCCCGCTGAGTCTGCCCGGCGAGGGAAGAGACCGCTCGGCGGCGGCCAGGGGCTCCCGGTGGGAACAGCGCCCTCCCCCAGCCCCCGCGACGGCCCTGCCCGGGTGCCTTGGGACCGAGGAACTTCCGACGCTGCCCCTGCCTTACCTTTGCCCAGAAGCGCGCCCAACACCAGGCTCAGTGCCCCGCACAGCGGCGCCACCGGCCCGGCGGCCGCGCCCTCGGAGCGCATCCTGCGTCCCGTTGCTCAGGCCGCCCGCGGCCAACCCGGGGCGCAGCGCCAGCCCGCAGCCCGCGCCGGCTGTCCCATGCCCCGGGGCGACCCCCGGCAGCCAGCTGGCCAGCCCGGCGGCGGATCCGGTGGTCTCACCCAGTCCCTGCCAGGCACGCCGCGGCGGCTCGTATCCGCGGCAGCTCGCCCTCTGGCCGGGACAACTTTTCTCCAGCCGCCTCGGCAGCCGCCGCCCGCCCCGCCCCGCCCCCGGACACGCCCATCTCAGGGCCCGCCCCCTGCCGCCCCCAGCCCCGCCCCGGCCCGAGCTGCCAGGGATGCGGGGGCCGGGCTCTGGGGCTAGGCGAGCTGTGAGGAGGCCCTTGGGGTCGGGCGAGCGGGAGCAAACGCTGGGCAGCGGGCGACTGGCGGGTCAGCAGCCCCCCCCACCTTCGCGCCCTTCGGCTCGCGTCCCGGGGACTTCTGCACGGGGACCCGTGACTCAAGATGGAGCTGGACCCTTCCCCTCGCCGCCTCCTGCGGTCACGGCTGGCCAGGTGGGCCTCAGCTCCGCGCCTCGACTTCAAGCCGCCCCCTGAGTTTTTGCCTTGCGAGCTAGGGACATCTGGAATTAGAAGTCCCACGCAGCTGATGCGGAAAGATCCGGATAGATTATCCAGTGGGAACAGCAACGTGCACACCCGTCTGAAGAGGAACACGGAGGGATACAGGGGTGCGCACATGTGTGTGCGTGCATGAGGGAGGATCACAGTGCGGCCTCTGGGAAGGGCCTGGGACGCCGGATGGAAGAAAGACTGTTTCACGGTGCACCCCTTTATACTGCTGAGTATCCTCTCCTCTCCCCCGCTCCCACCACCCGAGCGCGTTTTCATGAACTCTGGGTTGGGGGGTGCCCCATCCCCAGCCAGACCTGTTCCTGCAACAGCTGTTTCTCTGAGAGTCAGACCAAGAGGTTCTGCGCTCACCACCCCTCTTGGTATCTCATCTCTGATGTCCCTGGCGCTGCCCTCCCTGCTCAGGGAACGCTGGGCGCTTGCTGGCGCTGTTACTGGTGCTTTGGCCTCCCTGTTCACACGGGGTCTAAACAATGTGAAGGCGGACCCGACTCCCTCTCGCGTCCGTGAGTGAAAGACTAACCTTTTGGAGCCCAGAAGCTTCTCCCGGGAGGCCCAGCCGGCCCTCAGCCTTGCGCTTCCCCTGACCCCACAGGCATGCATGGGATCCCCTCCATGTCTGGGGCTTCTCTGGAACCGGGCCCAGCGGCCCAGCTTTCACCTGGGCTGGCTCAGTCCAACCTCGGAAACAAAAGTGGAAGGATTGCAAATCCCTCTATTTCTCAGACCCTACACTCAGTTACACGGGTGTGTGAGCCAAGTGTAGGGAGGAACTGGGGACGGGGTGGACAAAGGCCTGGTTGGGGGACTCTCCCCAGCCCTGGAGCCTGTTTGCCAGCTGCCTGCCTCTGGGCTCTGGGCAGCCTTGGGAGTTAGAAAGGGCTCGCTGGTGTGCTCAGCCCGCTCTGCCTGCAGGAAGTGGAGAGAAGGCAGCCAGGCCAGGGAGGTAACGACACAGTGGGTTCTGATAGGCCTAGTGGCAGAGGCTTTGTTTTTTAAGTGGATTGTCCTGATAACTGTCCAATTCTTCAGCTCTTTCAGCTAGTGTAGATAAACCCTGGGAGGCAGTCATAAAGTAGACTAGGGATCCTAAAATGGAAGGCACATTTCCTTCTCATTTTTATTTGTTAGCCTGGAAGTCACTGGGGAATAAATATTTTTCATTTAAGTGTTTCTGGCTCAGTGAGAAAGACAACATATCTATTTTTCCAGACTGAGGGTGTGGGATCTGCCTCACACTCGCTCCCTCTTGTCTGATAAAAGGAACCCAAATCCCTCAAATGATGCCCTCCACAGCCCTGCTCTTCTCTTGTGGGCTCATTGTCTACAGCACCCACATCATTTCTTTCCTTTTGGTACAGAATTCTGCCCTGTCTACTGCAAAGCCAAATTTAGGTCGGGGTCCAGAACTCCCAGGTGCAAGTGATCAAAAGGAGGAAGTTGAACAAATCTCAGCAAAGTGAATAGCAATTCAAAATAAGAAGTGCAAACAAAGAAGAGGTTCCCCAGTCTCCTCCCTGGTATCCGAAGGCACTGCTGTCCTGAGTGTTCTGAGTCTCAGATGTTCCTTGAGACCAGGGGGTCTCTAAGATCCCCTGTAAGAGGCTCCTTCCTGCTCCTTCCCAAAGGGACAAAAGGAAGCTGGGCAATGGGCTTTTCTCTTCTGCAGACCTCAGTTTAAGACCCCATTGACTCTGCCATCTATCATCAAACTTGCACACAAAACAAAACAAACAAATAAAAGGGATGATGTGGTTGATTTATCTTTTTTTTTAAGGAACCCCCCCACCACCACCAAAATGAAGGTGTGAACTTAGAGGTTCGTGGGCTAACAGTTTCCTGTATTTATTTTTTTTAAGGCATGTGTTATTTAACCCCCAAATCATTAATCCCTTAACTTAAATCACTTCCAGATGCTTTTCTGAATTTAATAACAAACATCAGAGACCAGTGATCTCCTCAAAGGCAATTGCAAAACTCCCTGTGGGCTGTGGGCACATGGAGACAATTAATATGATTTACAGAAGACAAGGGCTGTTGGAAGGAGGAGGAACCTGTGGCTTCCACGTGTGTCGGGGCCTCCTAAATCAAAGAGGCAACTTTGCATTTTTTCTTGTTCATGCTTAAATTCCAAATTCTTAATATCAAATGAAATGAGGGATGGAACTTGTGAATATAGCTCTGGTATTTCTTGTAAGGTCTACCTCTGGTCAGGGGACCTAAAGGTATGAATTACAGAGAACATGGAAAATAGGACTATATGTTGGCCTCATAGGGCAGCTATGCTTGTCCTGCAGATCTAATGTCAAGTCTGGACTGTTGAGCTCACTAGTAGAGATAAAACAGAGGGAAGCAAGGGAGGACAGAAGGAAGGGAGGAAGGTATAGACTTTGTGCCAACATTTGTTTTAATGTTTATAGACATATCTTAGTCCTCACAATAACACTAATAGGAGAACTATTAGTGTCCTTTGATATTTCATTCATTCCTTCGGCAAATACTTGTTCATTGCTTACCATTTGTCCGGCCCAGATGTGGAGTTCCAGCAGTGAACAAAACAGATGAAAGTCCTCAACTCAAGGCCCTCACATCCCAGGAGAGAAGCCCAACCTCTAAGACAACGATCTGTGTTATGAGTGAAAGTAAAACCGAGTAAGGGACTGCCTGATGTAAGGCTGCATCTTTGGTGGGAGGGTGGAGTGGGAAGGGGAACAGACAGATTTCTAGGAGAAGAGGTTTTCAGAGGGAGAAACCCCAGGAGCTGGGGCAGCCAAGGGTCTCATGTTTCTTTCAGAAGGGTCACTGCAGTCTGTGTAGAACTCAGCAGGGATAACAGAGAAAGCCTGCAGTCAATTTAGAGCCACCTGTTGGTGCCCAGGAGGCTTGGGCTGGGTCTGGAGCAAAGTTTGGAGCTGGTCTGATAAGCAGGGACCAGTGAGGCTGCCTGCTGCAGGCAGTGGCTAAGGCCTTATGGTGATGGTGGGTAAGGTGGGAGAGTGGGAGCATCCAGGGTTTAGGCCCAAGTACCTGTGCCCCTAAAGGTACCATTCAGAGAGGTAGGAAAAGCTGGGGGTAAGCAGTCTTGGGGGTACATTGGGATAGGTGGGAAACTGAGGCTCAGAGAGGCAGTTAAGTCACTCGCTGGTACATGGCAGTGGTGGCACCTAAGATCAGCTCTCTATGTGCCCCAGAGGCAGCAAGGAAGAAAACTGAGATTGACACATTTACTGTTTGCACTTATGCAGCAATAATAACAATAATTATGATGTTAAAAATTATGGTGACAATAACATTTATTAGGTGCTTGCTGATTGCCAAATAATCCTGTCAACAACCCTGTGGATATGCCCTCCTGTTATCCTATTTTACAGACCAGGAAACATGTCAAAGAAGTTAAGTGGCTTGTTCAAGGTCACCCAGCGAGGAAGTGGTGGCGCTGGGATTAAATCTAGGCCATGGTCATCAGCCATTGCATGGACCAGTCAGCCTTTGTGGAGATTAATTTCCCCTGAAGCAGACGTGGGCTCAGCTTCCCCAGATAAGATGCAAGAGGCAGATGGCTTTTGGCCTGTGGGAACAACTTTTAGGACTGATGTTCAAATCTCTACACTGACCCTTTTCCGATTTCCCTCCTGGTACCTACTGCATTCCCAGACTCTCATCGTTCTGGTAAAGCCCCAGAGTGGCTTGGCTGCCCATCACTTTTCCACTCAAGACCTGGAAATGGTCTATTTAGTATAGAAACTGGGTGATAAAGCTTCAGAACAAGTTACAAATGGAAGTAACCACACTGTCATTTCCTTAACTGCACCATCACCATCATCCCCGCCATCACCATCTGCATCCCCACCCCCAACCCCATTACCATCACCATCCCTAACGTTTAGATCTTTTACTTTATGTCAAGCACTATTTAAGTATTTTGACAAGTGCTTTGACTCATTTAATCCTCACAATAATCTGGTGACCTTGCTATTGTCCTTAACTCCATTTACAAAGAAATTGAGTTGCAGAGTTTAGGTGACTTACTCAATGTGGCAGAGCTGGTAGTTGGCAGAGCTGGGATTCAAACCGAATTGCCCTGGCTGGAGAATCCCTGCTCTAGGCAAACAATGCTGAGACTTCACTGTGCACACACAGTGTCTCGGGAACTTGATGAAATGTTTGTTTTCATTCAGTGGCTCAGGAGTGGGGGCCTCCTTCTTGGCATTTCTAACAAGCCCCCAGGTCATCTTGAGGCCATGCATCAGGGAACCACCTATTCAGTAGCAATTCCCTGAATCATTACCCTTTTCTGTTCCTTACATAATCATCCAAAGTCATATTGTCCAAACAATGTTTATCTGAAAATGTGGCCAAAGTTAAATGCTTTCCTCTTTGTAAGCATGGTCACTGCATTCCGTAATTCTAGAAGAAGCATGAGATTGCAGAGCTTGTCATGGAGTCAGTAACCATTATCGAATCCATCCCCTCACAGAACTTATTATCGGAGGGAGTGGGCGACTAGCTCTGGTCATGTTGGGGGCTGTGTCAATCACCAGGTTCCCTGAATGATCTCAGTGAGCAGAGCCCCCTGCCAACCAGCCATGGACACAAAAAGGTTGAGAGAGAGATATTTTAAGCCACTGGGATTTTGGGGTTGTTTGTCAAGGCACCTTAACAGTGAAACACCAGCAATCAGACCGACTGCCTGATTCACTCACTCAGCTGTGCCCCGGTTCCTTTTGGGTTATCAGCTCTTGTAGGAATAAAACTGTCTCCCTATCTCATCATTCCTTAATTCAATAAGTAACTGTTGAGTGATTATTGTGGGTGAGCACTGGAGCAACAGGCCTGTCCTCAGAGAGTGAAAGAGGGGAGTTAATATGCATGCACAAATATCTTGAATAAATGTCAGAAAATAGGTGCACGTTAAAAGCTATAGAAGTCCAGAGAAGGTGAGAATGGCTTCACTGCCTACCCACACTCCATCTGCACAGGTCTGACTTCCTTTCCTTGCTCAGGCACTGCTCATTCTGTCTGCAGAGACTGGGCAATTGGGGTTTCTTTCCCGGAAGCTCTCTTGCTATAACTACCCTTCCTCTTCTTTCAAGTGTCTCTGCTTAGCGAGGTCTTCCTCCCCAAGTCCGCTTTCCCAGAACCCAGGACCCAGCCAGAACAGACCCTGCACTCAATACATATTGTTGAATAAATTCCAGAGGATATGTTGGAGGAAGCGATGTTTGATTACAGGGCTCAGAGGTGGTAAGAGATTAACAGTGAAGATGGGCAAGAAAGCCGGGGAGGCCGGAAGACAGAACAAGGCAGGGACACAGGACATCCCATCAACAGAAAGAGAAACTGCTACTCCCAGTCAGCGGCTGCACCACCAGCCAGAGGAAATAGATTAAACTAGCCTCAAAGACCCTGGCACTGAGCTGTGGTGGGTTCCACCATTATATTCATTTCATCCTCTCCATCTCCAAGTCTTTGGTTTTGTTTTCTCAGTTTTATAGTCATTACTCATTAGGACCTAAACTTTGAATTTGTAATAGTAAATAATTCAGTACAAACTCACGTGCCGCTGTGGGATGCAGCACAGCTCTCAAGTTGCATATTGATCTGCCTTTTAAAGCCCCTCCAGACGGATCTCCAACGGCATCGGAAGCCATAGCATTACTTATGTTTCATTACGGATGTAACCAGTTTCTGGGAAGGCGGGACACAGGACTTTTACATATAACTAGCTGTTTCAATCACCTTGGTCAGGTTCAGACAATCCAGGTAACTAAAGGGGCTTTGCAGCTGAGCCCACTACATTGTTCTTGACTCCCCTTCAAACTCGCTGATGGTCTGTTTAAAAAAGAAGGACTGAGGTTCAAACGGAAAGCCGCCAACGTTGTGTTGTTCTGACACCTGGAACAATAAATACAATGTCAATTCCATTAGTTTATGTGAGAAACAGCTCTGTTCCCAACCTATTCACAGCCTGCAAGTGGTTATAGAGTCAACAGTGCCCCCTGGTGGCCTAATCTGGTATTTTCTGCCGGTAGAGGAAAAAAATGAGAAAAGCCCAGATTCTGGGTCTCAGCAAGTGGCCAACAGATCGTTAGTGTCATTAAGCTCAGCCGCATCTCCCACTAATATCTTTCTTCTCAAGAGGCAGTGTTGGTCACTGCTGGCCCCTTTGCCTCTGGCTTGTAGGTTGTGACACTTCCTGGCATGGCTGTGTTTAACACGATTTCAGTAGGTACCGTATCTCCTCTTAAAGTGGTTGCCTTGATGGAGCTCAGGAGACTGACACTTGATCTTTCCAGAGGGTTCAAGAGCTCTCAGGACAGCTGGGACTAGGAGGATGGCCGGCGAGAGGGAGGAATGGGATTCTATCCCAGTCTGACCACTACAAAAGGCACTACGCATATACTTTAGGCTGCCACCATATTCACCGATGAAACCTTCGCGCCACTCTTCCTTAAATTCAATTAGGGAAGGATGACCACTAGGAACCGGGAATTTAGTATAGGAATATAGAATTGTGGGAGAAACTGGAGAAATAAAAATCCAGAAGGGGGCGTTGTAGGATAAGCAGAAATCATTAACTGGCTTTCCTGAAGGCTGACAGGTGATTCAGGATGAGCTGAGTTGTCAGGTGCATTTCAGGTGATCAAATGGGGCCTCGAGGAGAATCTAGAGAGGCAGGAGTGTTCAGCTTCCTAAGGAAGACAGTGCAGGGGAGTTGCTCAAAGAGCGCATGAGGGAGTTCCGTTTCTGCTGTGGCCAGGTAAACGCCCACCACCAGATAGCTCTGCACACGGGTCACAACACTAAATTCTGCAGAAAATTCAAAAGGAGAAAAGAAACAAATGAACAAAACAAAGTTCCTGAGGCTCTAAAGAGTGAAGGGAGGCCAGAGGATTCTGAAAGGGAGTTGACTTTGAAAGAGGGAAAAGGCATGGAGAAAGTTTCCCACAACATTGCTCCATGGGACAACTTACACTCCTACAGAAACCCTTTGTGGTCTGAAGAACCAAAGGACAGAGTGTGGACAATCACAGTTGCTGGAAAGTAGAGAAGTTGAAAAAGGATGGAGCCACAAAAGAAGATGCCCAAATTCTGTGCACATACTTGGTCTGTTTTTGGAGGACCCGCAAACCACATATGCTTGGATTAAAAATCCGATCTGATTTGCAGCCCAAGAGACGTTTCTTGAATCTCACCAAGTTGATTGCCAGCCAAAATGAAAAGGTTAACATTTTTCTGAAGAATATAACAAAATCCAGAGTCTGCACAGGAGTCAGAATTCTGACAGCACAATATTTAAAATGTACAAAAAATTATCTAAAATTGTTTGGCATTCAAAAAATAAAACTAAACAAAACAGGAAAATGTGGAAACAGAACTTAAAAACCCTCCTCCAGCCATCCCATTGATTATTCTTGGAGCTCATTTCTGCATTAGATAACTACTTTTAAGTATCTATACTGGTTCCTGTTTCCTGCTCTGCTCCTTGGCTGAAACGAAGAGTGAAGTCACTGGTGACCTAGCACAACAGAAAGCCAGTGAGTATTTTGTATTCCTACAATTAAAAGAAAGTGGTCATAGGAGCATGAGGAAGCACAAAGAGGGGAATCCTTTCAATCACATTTTTGTAATATTTTAAAAATATTAATGTGTTTTAAAATGCCCATTGAGGCAAATGAGCCTCAGTTAAAATCCTACCTTTTCCACCTCTTTTCTGGGTAATGAATCTTCCTTCTTCCCCCTTCTTCATCCACCCTCCTTCTCATCTCTGCCAAAGGTGAGCACCAGGCATTTTGTTAGTAGATGCAGATTCCATGGCCAGCAAGATAGAAATAACCTTTGTTTCATGGAACCCTTAGGGTAATGACCTAACCATTCAGCCTCATTTTTAAAAATTGCTAAAATAGGAATAATTATACTTACCTTTCAGGTTGGTTTTATCAGTCAGAACTTTTCTGCATGCCTAAAGCAAAAGAGAAAATGTGTTAGCTCTCACAAATGGTTTCAAGGATACAGGTGGCTTCAGATATGGCTGAATCCAGGGTCAGTGAAAGAATCATGTATCTGGTTTATCTCTTTCTCCTCATCTACTGACTGTTTCTTATATTAGCCTCAGTTCTACAAATTACTTAGTCTATAAGAGCCTCAGTTTGCTTATCTGAACATAGACTATTAATAGTGCCATCCCCATAAGACGGTTGTAAGAACTGTATGAGACTATATGTGTGAATCATCAAGCACAGTGATCAGCACATAGTAAGTAGATAAAAATCTTAGTTCTTGTGCTATTATTGTAATTTATTATAATACCCCAATATAGGCATGGATGTAAAGGTGAAGCATGTGTCTGTTGTATCAACAGTAAACATTCATGCAGCCCTTTTCATGATCCAATAGACCTTAGAAGCTGCTAATGGTACAAGAGGAAAAGGCAGAGTATTAATTTAACTCTGAGCATGAGAACTTCGTGGTATGAGCAGCTGAATGGCCCAACGAAGGTGGGGTCACTCATGTCAACTGTTGCCATTGTGCCTGGATAGGAAGCTGAGAGATGCTTCTGGGTGTCTGGACATGGACACAGAAATGGGTCAAAAAAGATGACCAGCCCTAAAACCAGGACAGTATGAGAGTTGTGAAAGACTTTCAGCGAGGCTGACGATGGCAATCTAGAGACCCCTGAAGCTGTGCTCAACTTCAGTGTCATGTGGTGGCTTCTATGCCCTTGAATCAAGGTCCTCAGATGAGGGGAACCACAGAGTGGAGGGAGGGGAAGGCTGACTTTGGGGTCACTTCCTATGCTGAGGTACCTCTTCCACAGCAGATGGTAGCCACTGTTTAGGAGTTAGGTGCTGCGTGGGGGTTACCTCCAGACCATCTGAGTTCTGGCTCGGTGCTGCTTCTACTGCACCGAGGTCTCCGTGTGCAGATTCTGTGGGACCATGGCACCTGGTAATTGCCAATTCCACTTGGGAATTGCTTTGGTACCAGGACAGTAACCCAGCTTAAACCGCTTGACCCCAAAGAGACACCTCAGTGGCCCTTACCACTGAATATTCAAGAGGTTGGCTGCCTGTAAGCCTGGCTGGAATCCTGGGGCTCAAACAAAGAAACTGAGACTCTCTTCTCTCCTTCCACCTTTTTTTATCTTCTTTGTGGCAATTATAAAAATATTACTGAACTCTGGATTCCAGATGGATTTCCTACCAACTGAGTGGCCTCAACAGAGAGGCAAATCCTCTTTCCTAGAAGCTGGAACACAAGTTCTGGGGCCCCACTCATTGCTTGTGTTCTTGGTCATGTGTTCATTCCTGACCCAATCCCTGTGACCCCGCAGAAGCCGTACCCACTCATGAGACTGGGAAACGGACCACCCCCCATCACCACACCCCATACAAATGAAGGGTGTTTCCCCAAACAAAAACAGGGGTGCCCCTAGCAGAAGGAAAATTAATCCTGAGCAAAACCATCACCTGAAAATGTTTTGCAATGAGTGTGCCAAGATTGCCAGCATTTTATTTTGCAAATTAAATATCATTTGCATAATAGCAAATTATATAAATTGCAATCAGTTGCCACTATCATTTCATATAATAAAGACCATTTTCATTTTTAAAAGGTGTGAAGGGCAGGATGGCAGAATAAAGCACATGCTTGCTGAGGCATAGACCTGGACGTATCCCATGCTGTGTTTATTCGTTGCATCCTGTGCTCCAGCAGGAGTTTTGCCCTGGGCCTGAGGGGAGCTGGAGGTCGCACAGCCCCACCACCCCGCAGCCAGCACCCAGCAGACCTGCAGGTGTCTTCTTTCATCCCTGGGCTCACGGTGACATTTACTACAGGCATGTGGTGAAGATTCTCCCTAGTACATTGGCAGCCTCCTGTGACTTGTGAATAGGATGAAGGCTGTCAATCATGCCTTCTTTTACTGCAGAAATGATTATTAATCTCTCCTCTTTTTGCATTTATCAGGCTACTTGGATGAACTTGGCAGAAACCCAGAAAAATGGGAAAAAATGAGCCTGTGTTACCAACTTTGGGAAGATCAGTGCAGAGCTGGTCTTCACCTCAGTGGGAACTGGGGACTCGAGTACATTCCAGTCCTCTTTTCTCCCCTTCTTCCCCTCTCCCCTGCTCCGCACAACCCCACATGTCTCCCTGGGCAGCAGCTTGCTTCCCCTTGACCACCCATTCACCAAGAGCCTGGATCCATGAGTGTTAGAAGCTCCTGGGCTCATGTTCTCTATTCATGCATTTTAAATGTCCAGCATTTCCTCACATCAGTGTCACCAGAGAAGCATGTCCCGTAAGTGAGTGGTCTAGGAATTTTGAGCCACTGAGTAGTATGTGTGGTAGGAAGAGATTTGGAGGTGGGGGATGACTCTCCGAAGGAAGGCTGCTTTCTATAGGATGGAGATGGGGCTGGGAGAGCTCTGCCATCAGTACTGCACGGTGAGGGTTGGGACTGTGTCCATGCATTATACATGCCCTTTATTTTGGCATTTCTTTCTCACCTAGATGGTTCCTGTGCCCTCAGAGGGCATTTGGAAATTATGGAGCACTTTACTAGTCGTGATGGCTGGAGGTGTGTAAGTCCAGGGAGAGGAAATCCTGGGGCAAAATACCTCTAGAAACTGAAATCAGTCAAAGGGAGAAACAAAGTTTAAAATCCGTTTATTGCTCACAAGCTGCAGTCCCAGGCTGTCTCTCTTTCCTACTCCAGCAGAAGCAGAACTGGCCCTCCCCTCCCCTCTCAGGTACCGATAAGCCCTTCTCGCCCAGGTAGTTACCTGTTGATATGGAGATGAACTTCTCTCCACTCCTGAGGAATGATGCAAATACACTAAAGCCATAGTTCTTTCCACCTCCGAATGCCTATTGATATGCAGATGTACTAAAGTCAGACGAGATATTCTGGAAATATTGCAGTTTTACCCACAAGGTGGTACAGACAGAATTCATAGGGCAGGTTTGGGGGAGCCCCTGAAATGTGGTTGCCTGTCCAACACTTTGAGAAGAAGTCCTGCCCAAATGCCACTACTGCCTCTGTTGAGAGGCACAATTTTCCTTGAAGGGGACAGACACATACACAAACCAACTGAGATAACTGCCTCATTTTCCTGCATTTGGGATTCCGACTGAAATACTGGTCAGCAGTAGGTGCAGGACTGTGTGAATGGTGGTTGGCGGTGGGGAGTGGGGGCAGGTGTGTAGGTTGCATTCTGGTCTGCAAATAAAATGCTGTTGAGAGCGATAAACTTAGTATTTAACAGCTTGATATGAAATGGTCCCAGGCTTTACCACAGAGACACAAATGGCCAAGGTGGCCACAGGTTAATGGGACTTTTTAGCCTTCTGTGAAGGAAGAGAAGCCAGGAGCTTTAAAGAAAACCAAGCTCAGATTTCACAGCTTGCACCAGCCCATGGCGGGAGGGAGACCCTGTCCCAACTCGCTCTCACTTTCCTCCTGTCCAGGAGGGGACACAGTGCCCTAGGGTGGGCAAGGCCCTGCTGTAGGCTCACTGCAGCAACTAGCGACCTGCTGGGCAGCTCAATAGAAGGAAGCTGGAAAGGGGTCTTTGGGCTCTTGCAATCTCCCATTTAAATGACAAATATTCCAGCCCAGTCACTCACGCGGGAAGTGCAGGTATTCTAGCCAGAAGCCCCAGCTCCCCCAGCCCACCCTGGGCACCCCCCCTACCCCATGACTGTCCATCACTGACAGGCGTGTGGCTCCATGGAAAAGTGCACAGAGCAAAAGGCAGCCCTTGGAATGAAATGCAGCAGTTTGTGGAGCTTTTCAAAAGGAAAGCCTTTTTTCTTTTCTCACAACTGCAAATGTTTGGCCAACAATAGGATTGTCTGTTCAGTCTCCTAACAGTGTAACAATGCACAACCTTTAAAGGGTGGGACAGCTGCCGGTCCTTGGAAACCAGTGACTTACCTCTAACCCATGCGTGGAAGCAGGTCCTCCTAACTTTTCCTACCGTGCTGGTCTTACACATTTTATGTGAACATGGCTTAGAGACTGTCTGGCTCTTGTTTTGTTTTCTATTCAAACCAGTCCTCCCCTAGTGTTCCTAGGTGCTCCCCGAATGGCATATGTCGGCTGGGGTAAGGGTTGGGCTGGGAGTCATGATTCAAGCCATCCATTCCAAACACTTAGGATTCCTCTTGTGCCTTAAGCATCAATATTTTGTTACCTTTTTGCATAATGATCCTGGTTGATTCTTCCTCCTGTGGGCATAGCCATGAGTGGAGGTGACATCTTGAATGTGTCATTGAGAGAGGGCTGGGCTGAGGACAAAGCTGGCATCCTGGTTGGCAGAGTCCAATGAGGGTGAGAACATGTCACTTACATAAATTGACCAGCCTTGCTCATTAATTAACCCTTTCATTAGTGAGATAACAAATTCCAGAGTCCCCTGAGCCACGTCAGGTGAGCTGCTCATGGCTGCAGCCACACACACAGCTCTAAGGGACGGGGCATTACCCCTGCTCGCTCTTCCTTGCTCTGCTGCCACAGGGCTGGTGACCTTGAGCGCATCACTTGGCTTCTTTAGTGGGCATCTGTGGGTAGGTGCATCGCCTGAGACAGCCTTGAGGACTTGTGACTCCTAGGATTTAACATCTTGAGGTTTAGTCTGTTGGGGCTTCAGGGATTGAAGGACTTGGTATCCCCTGCAGCAGTGCTGTTTGCTGGCAGTTGCCTGGAGGGGGCAAGGGGAAAGCTTTAGCCCTGGTCTGTGCTTGGCTCTTTACAAAACAGAACAGCTCACTGAATCCAGCACAGCAGCCCCACCTGATGCTATTACTTGTCCCATTTTCGCAGGTGATATGACCAAGGCCCAGAGAGGTTTGAGTCACTTGCCCAAAATCACACAGCTGGATGCTGTGGACAGTGGTGGACTTTGAATCCTGATCTGCCCAAATTCCAAAGCCTGAGATTTTGCTATTCTCTCTCAGGGAGAAGAATCTCATTCTCTAAGTTCTTTACGGGCGATCACACAGCAGACATTTTTAGATTTCATTAGAAAGGTACTATTTTTCCACACTTCAATACCACCATAAAACCAAGATCTTTGGCGTGAACAGAGAATTAAACCAGCAGAAACTTCAACACCTGGCCAGGCTCCTGATTGCCACATCAAGCTTTTACTCTGCAGCAAGCTGGCTGGGTCAGCCTGTATCTCAGACTGGCCACCAGGAAAGCGAAGGACAGCGAGCCTGCCCAGCAGCCACTGACTCCTTTCTTGGAGATGTGGGTCCATCTCATAATGTCTTACCAGCACTGAATTTAATTAGGTTGTTCAGCTGGCCTGTCATTGTTACCAGACAATACAATTCATAAGCCATAGACATTCAACTCATGGCTCCACGAACTTGATCAGGTGAATAAAAGATGTTTTATCAGTGCCTTTGGAAATGGGCTCCATGGCCTTTTGTTTTCTGATAATTAAGAAGGGTTCTTTAGTGAAGCATGCACATAACTGTGGGTGTGGGTTTAACCTGCCTGGATCTTAAAATTCGAAGACATTTGATTTTCTCAGTTCTTATTAACAAGGACCAAAGCATCTTGCCAGGAATCTAGACAAGCTCGGAATAGAAATCATGATGAAATAGAAATCCAACAAGATGACTAGCTGCTCCCCTGCTCCGGGGCCCATCTCCTCTGGCTACAGGACATTTGGAAGCCGCTGCTCTCACAGGTAAAGAGGACTGAGATTCCAGCTGTTTTGGTGCTCTTTTCCCTACCACGCAGGGTGGAGCAAATGCTTCAAAGTATCAGGTCATAGGCTCTGTCACAAGACCAAAGATTCCTATTTTATCACACGAACAAACCAAAGGCGAAGTGCGTACTCGGACAAAAGGAACTTCTTGTTGACCTAATATGCAGGGGCTACTTTATGAAATTAAGATCCCATCAAGGCAGGTTCCACTCAGACAGCTCTGGACCACAAGGGAATTACATTACCTGTCTGACCTCATTAGGCTCCTCACTAGTAAATGGATGGAACAAGATGATGGGATCTGCCATGTGAGCTGGTGCTCTGCATTCAGAGGTGCAGAGCCAGGGCAGAGGGGGAGGCAAGAGGGTGAGTCCCTGGCATCGGCCCATGGCTGGGCCAGCATCCCGGGGAAGGGGCAGCTTCCCTTTCCCTAGCTGTGGCTGCAGAGCCGGGAACACCAAGCCCAGGAGGGTGAAGGACAAGCAGGTGAGGGAGCTGCTCTTGCCACCTATTCTGTCCCTGATCAGAAAATACACATGCACTGGGCTGGGCTAGATGATGCAGAAAGGGCCAGGCTGTTGTATCCCAGAGGATCATGGTGGGAGAATTGACAGAACCCTGAGCTAACTGCAGCTTCAGCAAAGAAGAGTTTATTTGAGGCATTTTACAGGAAGTCAAGGAGTAGAGATTCCAGACTTTGCGTGGTGGCTCTGTTTTGTCACACAGAGCCAGGTTCTGCTTTTCTGTCGCTGTCATTAGCACTTGGCAGCACTGTGGTTGCCAGATGCTTGCTATGCCTCCAGGTACCATGTCTGTGTTCCCGGTGGGGTGGTGGGGAGAGCAGAAGGGCTTCTGTGGTACACACACTTCTGAGATGGCCCCTAAGAGTCCCCGCCCTGACCCAGATACTAAAACCTAAATGAGAGATCTCCTGTGATTATATTTACATGATAAGTGGGATTTTACAGATGTGACTGAGGTTACTAACCCACAGACTTTGCATTAATCAAAAAGCTGGTTGTCTCAGTGGCTCGCCCCCTCAATGGATGCTGGCTGCCTTTGGGGCCTGAGAGTGAGTGATCCCTGGGGGACAGCCAGCAAGGACATGGACACCCCAGTCCCACAGCCTCATGGAACTGAATTCCAATGACCCAAACTAGCTTGGAAGCAGGTCATGGTCCAGAGCTTCCAGGCAAGAGTCCAGCCTTGTGTGGGATGCTTGGTACGGAACGCAGTTGAGCCCACCTGGGCTTCTGGCCAGTGCGTGTTGTTTTAAGTGGTTATGTCTGTGGTATTTGTTATGGCAGCAGTAGAAAATTGATATGCCTCCCAATAGGTCTGGACTTCTATCTAGGAACAGAGGCGCTCCCCAGCAGACGTCTAACTAGACTCTGGGTCACAGGCCCATATTATTAGGCTGTGCACACCCTGGAGGCAGGAGCGAGGGGAGGGGAGTGAGCAGGAGGGAGGAGGGTCTTTGCCAAGCCCACTGCCTGGCATCCAGTGGGCCTGATTTCACCACTTTGCAGACCTGTCTTCTGAGAGATGTGAGAAGGAGGAGTCCATAGTGAGGGAGGAAGGAGGGAGGTTTACCCAGACTCCCACCCTCTGTTGGTCAAAGGTTCACCCGTGTGTGTGTGCTTTTGCCTGTGTGGGTGCCCAGCTGTCCTCACTCCCATCTGTCTCTTATCTTTAGCCAACAGGGCGGCCCTGGGCAGCGGGCAGGAGCCACACCTTGTGGCCCCTCCGAAGCATGTGCCAGGTATGACCATGTGGCACAGCCCAAAGAGTGGGAACATCAGGTTCCACCCAGGAGAATCCAGGCAGAGCCACACTGAGCTGGGCTGGGGCAGGAAATCCCAGACATCTGCTGGTAGAGTGGCTTCTTTGTCCCCAAAGACTGGACAAGAGAGGGCTGGCGGGAGAAGGGTGGGAAGAAGGGGTAGCTCAAAATGGAAGGGGAGTTGGGGTGTGGGCAGGGTTCCATGCAGGAGGGAGGAGAGGCCCACACCCGGCTGCAGCATGGCATGACCACTGCTCAGTGGTGCCCGAGTGGGCCCCTGCCTGTGGCCCTGCCACCTGGATGTCACCCCACCCAGTGGCCTCAACACCTGATCAGAGGTGGGGGGGTGTCTGGGGTATGAAGAGAAAACCTGCCCTTCTGACCAAGGGGGAAGTTCCTCAGGACCCTGGACAGGTGGCCGCCCTCCACTCTTCCATCTGCATCCTGGAATGGCCCCGTCGGAGACAACGGCGACATCACATGTCATGGGGCTTTCACAGTGCTGCTTTGAAGATCACAGCGAAAAAGAAACATGAAAGTCTGTAGAAAAGTTACAAGCGCCCTTCAAATATGAGGTCTCTCTCTGCAGAAATGCTTTGTTCTTCCACAATGAATGCAGTAGTCCCAGTGGTGCAGGAGGTTGTGGAGAGGGCATGGCCCGGCTGACCTGCGAGCTGGCCCCAGCAGATCAGAGGCCCCTCATCCCCTGTCCTTGGGATGCGCTCCTCCACCCCGCACCCACTGTGTTCAGGGATGCGGCCTTGAGAGCCCCACACGCTGCTGAGACCGTCTGGACAGTGGAGGGTCTAGGGATGCCCGCCTCTCTGTAAATTTGCTGGTGCTGGCGGGCGGCACCCAGGCCAAGACAGGAAGGAAGTTCCCTGTTTGTCAACCCCAGCCTTGCCCATCCAGGGTGGCTGCTTCTTCCCTCAGTCTATGCCTGTCTCCAGGTGTTGGGCCCTTTCAGACTTCACCCAGGCACTCTGAGGTTGGAACATACAGTAGTTCTGAGGAGATCATGCGGCTTTGGTGAACTTAAAACACACGCCCCTAATTACAAGTAACCATTGATTAGCCTTAAGACAGGTTATTTCCTCAAATACATCAAAGAGCTATTTTTAAATGTTACGGATTTTCCTAGTAAACCCTCTGATTCCTCGGTGAACAAAGATCCTAAGTTTGCAGTTCCTGGAGGCTAGGAGAGGGATTTTACCTGGATGAGAATTTTAGTGACTGATAAGTCAATACTTATGTCCTTTTTCAGGGTAGCTTAATCCTGAGCTTTTAGATCCCCTGAAGCCAGAGGCACAGAGGATGCTGGGAGCTCAGGCAGGAGGTGAACAGTTCCCCAGACCGGGAAGAATCTCAGTACAACCAAAACCAGATGAGAAACTTTCCATGTGACCACAGTTTTATACCCTGCCACCAAGAAGTGGACATCAACACACAGCAAGACCTATTTGCCAAATCCTATTTCTTTGAGAGGACATTACAGATATTAAATTTTGTTCCCTTGTCTTATAATGCCAGGACCTTGTTTATCTGCTCAAATATAAGCTCCTTGAACACTGGGACTGTCTCTGTCTCGTTCACTATTATATACCTAGCACTTAACATAGTATTTAGCCCATTCACGCATTCGATAAATATGTGTAAGATGTTAAAGCAGTCCCTGTCTTAGAGAATGCAAGCTCAGGTCTAAGGGGATCCGCTGGGATGAGTCAAATAGAGCAGGTATCAGACAGTTAAGAGGGGTGGGGATTGTGACAAATTGATAGGTACCAACTGAATTAAAAGGCAACCAACATTCAACTCTGGCCAACTGTTGCCATGTATGAATGGAGGCTCCACATACTTTAACTGACTGCAGTTTATGTAATATGGCCCAATGTGTCATGTTGGCTGCTAATTTAATATCCTTAAAATGTGAACTAAGCTTTTTAAAAACACCAGGACCTATAAGTTTTTCTGGCTGCTACTTGGTGATCTTTGTCCTAAAGAAACAGAATCCGAAGGGAAATGCCTGCATAAAAATACTCATAGAAAGCTTGTTATCAAGCTACGCTTTCACTTTCATGTTTCTGCTAATATGGGAAGACCTGACACCCTAAAAATCCTTGGCCCAGGAGTGGACAAACCTGTGGATTCTCAGAAACACTGCTCTGCCCTGCAATTAAAACGTAAACGACAAATGCCATGAAATTGTACTTGGAGGAAGAAAGCTGGAAGGAAGCTAGGCTGCATGAGATACTGTCATAAATGAAAAGCAGACAGAAGGACACTTAGGAATCGGGAAAAAACAGAAGCTGAGCGTGCCTGAGGTCTTTCCACAGATGTGTGGCTGCTGTCAGCTAAGCCCATCCTCCCTCCAGGGCTGGGCTGTGCCAGGCAACGTGGCTGATGTCAGATTACAGTCGTGCTGGTGTCATCAAAGAAGCTTTTCTTGGGAGCTCATCACGTAAGTTTCCTGAGAGAAATGGAATTCTCTTCATTACTGTCACCCACAGAGAAAAAAGTTTTGGTATGTTTTGTGGAAAACAGACACTGTACAAAGAGAGCTGAGGCTACCAGTCAGAGTCTGTATTAGTCTGTAACAAGTCACCACAAACTGGGCGCTTAAAACATAGGCGTGTGTTCTCTCCCCGTTCTGGAGGCCAGAGGTCCAGCATCAAGGTGCGGGGAGGGCTTGCCTCCTCCAGCTCCGGGGACTCCAGGTGGCCCTTGCTTCTAGACCATCACTGCTGGCTCTGCTGTTCTCTATGGCCCCTCCCCTGCATGCCTCTCCTTTTCTGTCTCTTATAAGAACACTTTCACTGGATGTAGGGCCCGCCCCCCTGACTCCTGGATGATCTCATCTCCATCCTTACCTTAATTACATCTGCAAACACCCTGTGTCCAAGTAAGGCCATATTCTGAGGTTCCAGGCAGACGTATGTTTTGTGTGGGGCACTTTTCAAGCCACCACAAGATCCAAAGGCAGGATTGGGGTTGGCTAGGAGAAGTGGAGAAGCCGTTGGACAGGAGGGGTGCAGGACAAGACCCAGCCTGGAAGACCTCCCAGGCATGGCGCTGGGGTAATGCAGGCCTGCACCCACCCTGCCCCCACCGCTGTGACCAGGCCAGCTGGAGGCAGCCTCCCTGGACACAGAGAAGGGGGCACCTACCAGGAAACCAGAAGGCACCCCAGTTCAGAATCAGCTGAGTGCGAACTATTGGAGCCAAACCAATGGAGAAAACGCTATTGGTTCTGTTATTAGACAAGCAAGCTAGGAGGCTGAGGCCTGACCTGTGCTCACCCCTTCTCCTCCAGGGTGAGAGGGAGGTGGGGAGGGTAGAGGTGGGGGCTGGGCCCCACCTGAGAAGTTCCACCTTCTGCGAGGGCAGGACTCAGCAAGGGGCAGAGAGGGAAAGGTGATGGAACTCTTCCTCCCAGCCCTCCTGGTGCAGGGTCAGCATGTTCCATCCCCACTGTGGGAACGGTAGTTGGCCAGGTTAACAGCCTCCCTGTTAAGGCAAAAGTCATCAGTTGCCCCTGCTGAGAG
>JAVSCE010015338.1:0-15573 GCA_032199065.1 Smutsia gigantea
AGATTCAATGCAATCCCTATCAAAATACCTGCAGCATTCTTCAATGAACTAAGGCAAATAGTTCTAAAATTCATATGTAACCACAAAAGACCCCAAGTAGCCAAAGTAATCCTGAGAAGGAAGAATAAAGCTGGGGGAATTACACTCCCTGACTTCAAGCTCTACAACAAAGCTACAGTAATCAAGAAAATTTGGCACTGGCACAAGAACAGACCCATAGACCAGTGGAACAGACTAGAGAGCCCAGATATAAACCCAAGCATGTATGGTCAATTAATACACGATAAAGGAGCCATGGATATACAATGGGGAAATGACAGCCTCTTCAACAGCTGGTGTTGGCAAAACAGGACAGTTGCATGTAAGAGAATGAAACTGGATTACTGTCTAACCCCATACACAAAAGTAAACTCAAAATGGATCAAAGAACTGAATGTAAGTCATGAAACCATAATACTCTTAGAAAAAAATATAGGCAAAAATCTCTTGGACATAAACATGAGCAACTTCTTCATGAACATATCTCCACGGGCAAGGGAAACAAAAGCAAAAATGAACAAATGGGACTATATCAAACTAAAAAGATTCTGTACAGCAAAGGATACCATCAGTAGAACAAAAAGACATCCTACAGTATGGGAGAATATATTCATAAATGACATATCAGATAAGGGGTTGACATCCAAATTATATACAGAGCTTACGCACCTCAACAAACAAAAGGCAAATAAGCCAATTAGAAAATGGGCAGAGGAGCTGAACAGACACTTCTCCAAAGAAGAAATTTAGATGGCCAACAGGCACATGAAAGGATGCTCCACATCACTAGTCATCAGAGAAATGCAAATTAAAACCACAATGAGATATCACCACACACCAGTTAGGATGGTCAACATCCAAAACACAAACAACAACAAATGTTGGCGAGGATGTGGAGAAAAGGGAACCCTCCTACACTGCTGGTGGGAATGTAAATTAGTTCAACCATTGTGGAAGGCAGTATGGAGGCTCCTCAAAAAACTAAAAATAGAAGTACCATTTGACCCAGGAATTCCACTCCTAGGTATTTACCCAGGGGAAACGAGATCTCAGATTTAAAAAGACATATGCACCCCTATGTTTATCGCAGCACTATTTACAATAATCAAGAAATGGAAGCGACCTAACTGTCCATCAGTAGATGAATGGATAAAGAAGATGTGGTATATATACAGAATGGAATATTATTCAGGCGTAAGAAGAAAACAAATACTACTATTTGCAACAACATGCATGGAGCTAGAGGGTATTATGCTCAGTGAAATAAGCCAGTGTAGAAAGACAAGTACCAAACGATTTCCCTCATTTGTGGAGTATAATAACAAAGCAAAACTTAAGGAACAAAACAGCTGCAGACTCACAGAATCCAAGAAGAGACTAGTGGTTACCAAAAGGAATGGGGTGGGAAGGGAGGCAGAAGGGGATAAAGGGGCATTGTGATTAACATACATAATGTAGGGTGGTCACAGGGAAGGCAGTATAGCACAGAGAAGACAAGTAGTAACTCTATAGCATCATACTACACTGATGGACAGTGACTACAATAGGGTGTCGGGGGACTTGATAACACGCCACGGTGTTGTTCGTGTGAAACCTTCATAAGATTGTATATCAGTGATGGATGGATGGACAGCAGGAAGGAAGGGAGGGAGGAAGAACCACTTCCAGTTATAAAACAAGTCACGGGATGTAACGTACAGCATGGTGACTATAGTTAATAATACTTTATTGTACATTTTAAAACTGCTGAGAATGATCCTACAAGTTCTTATCACAAAAAAATTTGTAACTATGAATTGTGATGGCTGTTAACTAGATTTATTGTGGTGATCATTCAGCATATATATAAATATCCAATTGTTATACACCTGAAATTATTGTTATATGTAATGTATTCCTCAATAAAGTAATTTTTAATTTAAAAAATAGGATACGGTTAATGTCAGAGAGATTCAAGGAAGGTGAGTGGTCAGAGGTTTACTTTAGGTAGGGAAGGCCTCTCTGAAGGGAAGGTGATACTTGAGGAAATACCTGAATGACCAGAGTGAGCTAAATAAAGATGTGCAGGAAGACTTCAGGGCAAAAAAAAACAGCAAATGAAAATGCAATGAGGTATGTGCTAGAGACCAGAAAAATAGAATGAGGCAGAGTAGAAAAATGAGATATGCAAAGAGCCAGGTCATGAAGAGCCTGGTGGGTGTGGTAAAAAGTTTAGATTTTATTCTGAATAAGCTGGGATGTCACTGAAAGGCATGACATGATCTATTACATGCTTTTCAAAAATCTCTTATCGAGACTTCCGGGAAGATGGCGGTGTGCGCAGGGCAGCAGAAATCTCCTCCCAACACTTTATTTATCTACGAAAATACAGCAAATACAACTATTCCTAAAGGACAGGCCAGAATACACAGGAGAGTGCACAGCATGCAGCTACACCCGAGAGGGCTTGGCACCCCGCTAGGCGGGTAAGATGTGGAGATGCGACCCCACGGGACCCCAGCACTCACCCATCCCGGCGCGCCGGCGGGAGGAGAGGATTCAGAGCCAGGAGGGAGTGGAAGAGCAGGCCCGTGAAATACCCAGCCCCGGTGGTCTGCGCCAGGAGCGCTGACACACATCACGTGGTGCATCGGGCATTGGAGAGGCAGAAGGTGCAAGTGTTGAGCCAGGAACCCGGTTCCATGCAGCCAGGGCCCCGGGACAAGAGAAAAGTGCATGCGGTTTGTAGCCATCTTGGAGAGGTGGGGGGCCCAGCGAGGGAACACTATCGCCCGGCACATGCAGCCCAGTGCTCTGGGAGTCCTGAGAAACTTCGGACCTCTTGGCTGGTGACTGAGAAAAGGGAGCAGCCATACTAAAACTTTATACAGAGAACAACAGCCTCCCATTCGTTCCCGCCCCGGCCAGAACTACAAAGAGTGGTGCGGCCGCTGCTGTGGAATAGGGGAGCAACAGCGACACCTACAGCACCCTTACAGAATCCACTCCGGGTGGGCGGTTTTTTTCTTTCTTTTTCCCTTTCTTTTTTCCTTCCTTTCTTTCTTTATTCTTTTTCTCTTTTCTTTCTCTCCCTTCCTTTTTTGCTTGGTTTGGTTTTTTTCTTGTTTTTTTTCTTAAGTCTTAAAGAGCCCAGCTGACATACGTGGCACCTACCAGCGACCACTCCTATCAACATGAAAAGACAGAGGAATATGGTACAGACCAAACTCACCCAGACCCAGACAACTCCTGAGAAGGAACCTGAAGGGATGGAAATGCAGAATCTTCCTGAAAAAGAATTCAGAATAAACGTCATAACCACGCTGACGGATCTACAGAGAAATGTGCAAGAGCTGAGCGAGGAAGTGAGGGAAGTCAGGAAAGACAATGCAGAAATGAGACAAGCCATCGACGGGCTTAGCAGTAGACTGGACGAGATGCAAGAGACTGTTAATGGAATAGAAATCAGAGAACAGGAATACAGAGCAGATGAGGCAGAGAGACATAAAAGGATCGCTAGGAATGAAAGAATATTAAGAGAACTGTGTGACCAATCCAAATGGAACAATATTCTCATTACAGGAGTACCAGAGGAAGAAGAGAGAGAAAAAGGGATAGAAAGTGTCTTTGAAGAAATAATTGCTGAAAACTTCCCCATGCTGGGGAAGGAAATAGTCCCGCAGTCCATGTAAGCCCGCAGATCGCCTAACCAAGGGACCCCAGGAAGACAACACCAAGACACATAATAATTAAAATGGCAAAGATCAAAGATAAGGACAGAATATTAAAGGCAGCTAGAGAAAGAAAAAAGATCACCTTCAAAGGAAAATGCATCAGATTACCATCAGACTTCTCAACAGAAACCTTACAGGCTAGAAGAGAATGGCATGATAAATTTAACGCAATGAAAGAGAAGGGCCTTGAAACAAGAACACTGTATCCAGCACGATTATCATTTAAATATGACAGAGGGATTAAACAATTTCCAGACAAGCAAAAGCTGAGAGAATTTGCCTCCCATAAACCACCTCTACAGGACATCTTAAAGGAACTGCTCTAGAGGGAAGCACCCCTAAGGCTAAAGAGATGTCACCAGAGAAAATAAAATCATAGCAAAGAAAGCGGCCATCCAAATACTAACTAAAGGCAAAGAATAAAACACCTATTATACAAAGAATGGAGGAGGAAGAAGAAGAAGGGAGAGAAATAAAGAAACATCAGACTGTGTTTACAATAACTTAACAAGAAAGTTAAGTTAGATTGGTAAATAGTTAAGAAGCAACCCCTGAACCTTTGGTAACCACGAATCTAAAGCCAGCAATGGCAATAAGTACATATCTATCAATGATCACCCTAAATGTAAATGCACTAAATGCACCAATCAAAAGACACAGAGTAATAGAATGGATAAAAAAGCAAGACCCATGTATATGCTGCTTACAAGAGACTCACCTCAAACCCAAAGATATACACAGACTATAAAAGTGAAGGGATGGAAAAATATATTTCATGCAAACAAGGAGAAAAAAGCAGATGTTGAGTACTTGTATCAGACAAAATAGACTTCAAAATGAAGAAAGTAACGAGATAAAGAAGGACATTACATAATGATAAAGGGGTCAATCCAACAAGAAGATATAACCATTATAAATATATATGCACCCAACACAGGAGCGCCGGCATATGTGAAACAAATACTAACAGAATTAAAGGAGGAAATAGATGCAATGCATTCATTTTAGGTGACTTCAACACACCACTCACTCCAAAGGACAGATCAACCAGACAGAAAATAAGTAAAGACACAGAGGCACTGAACAACACACTAGAACAGATGGACTAACAGACATCTACAGAACTCTACACCCAAAAGCAGCAGGATACACATTCTTCTCAAGTGCACATGGAACATTTTCCAGAATAGACCACATACTAGGCCACAAAAAGAACCTCAGTAAAGTTGAAAATATTGAAATTCTACCAACCAACTTCTCAGATCATAAAGGTATTAAACTAGAATTAAATTTTAGAAAGAAAACAAAAAGGCTCACAAATACATGGAGACTTAACAACATTCTCCTAATTAATCAATGGGTTAATGACCAAATCAAAACAGAAATCAAAGAATATATGGAGACTAATGACAACAACAACACAAAGCCACAACTTCTGTGGGACGCAGCAAAGGCAGTTCTAAGGAAAGTATATTGCAATCCAGGCCTATTTAAAGAAGGAAGAACATTCCCAAATGAATAGTCTAAAGACACAATTACTGAAATTGGAAAAAGAAGAACAAATGAGACCCAAAGACACCAGAAGGAGGGACATAATAAAGATCAGAGAAGAAATAAATAAAATTGAGAAGAATAAAACAATAGAAAAAATCAATGAAACCAAGAGCTGGTTCTTTGAAAAAATAAACAAAATAGATAAATCCCTAGCCAGACTCATTAAGAGAAAAGAGAATCTACACACATAAACAGAATCAGAAATGAGAAAGGAAAAATAACGACGGACCCCACAGAAATACAAAGAATTATAAGAGAATATTATGAGAATCTATATGCTAACAAGCTGGAAAACCTAGAAGAAATGGACGACTTCTTAGAAAATACAACCGTCCATAACTGACCAAACAAGAAACAGAAAAACTAAACAGATCAATCACCAGCAATGAAATTGAATTGGTAATCAAAAAACTACCCAAGAACAAAACCCCTGGACCAGATGGATTCACCTCTGAATTCTACCAGACATATAGAGAAGAAATAACACCCATTCTCCTTAAAGATTTCCAAAAAATAGAAGAGGAGGGAATACTTCCAAACTCATTCTATGAAGCCAGCATCACTCTAATACCAAAACCGGGCAAAGACCTCACCAAAAAAGAAAACTACAGACCAATATCCCTGATGAACGTAGATGCAAAAAAATTCAACAAAATATTAGCAAACCGAACTCAAAAATACATCAAGAGAAAAAAAAATACATCAAGAGGATCATACACCATGATCAAGTGGGATTCATCCCAGGGATGCAAGGATGGTACAACATTCGAAAATCCATCAACATCATCCACCACATCAACAAAAAAAAGAACAAAAACCACATGATCATCTCCATAGATGCAGAAAAAGCATTTGACAAAATTCAGCATCCATTCATGATTAAAACTCTCAACAAAATGGTTATAGTGGGCAAGTACCTCAACATCATAACCGCCATATATGAGAAAGCCACAGCTAACATCATACTTGACAGCAGGAAGCTAAAAGCTTTTCATCTAAGATTAGGAACAAGACAGGGATGCCCACTCTCTCCACTGTTATTCAACATAGTACTGGAGGTCCTAGCCATGGCGATCAAACAAAACAAAGACATAAAAGGCATCCAGATTGGTAAAGAAGAAGTCAAATTGTCACTATCTGCAGATGACATGATATTGTACATAAAAAACCCTAAAGACTCCAGTCCAAAACTACTAGAACTAATATCTGAATTCAGCAAAGTTGCAGGATACAAAATTAACACACAGAAATCTGTTGCTTTCCTATACACTAAAGATGAACTAACAGAAAGAGAAATCAGAAAAACAATTCCATTCACCATTGCATCAAAAAGAATAAAATACCTAGGAATAAACCTAACGAAGGAAGTGAAAGACCTGTACTCTGAAACTACAAGACACTCCTAAGAGAAATTAAAGAGGACGCTACCAAATGGAAATTCATCCCATGCTCTTGGCTAGGAAGAATCAATATTGTCAAAATGGCTATACTACCTAAAGCAATCTACAGATTCAATGCAATCCCGATCAAAATACCAACAGCATTCTTCAATGAACTGGAACAAATAATTCTAAAATTTTAATGGAACCACAAAAGACCCTGAATAGCCAAAGCAATCCTGAGAAGGAGAAATAAAACGGGGAATTACGCTCCCTGACTTCAAGCTCTACTACAAAGCCACAGTAATTAAGACAATTTGGTATTGGCACAAAAACAGACCCACAGACCAGTGGAACAGAATAGAAAATCCAAACATCAACCCAAACATATACAGTGAATTAATATTTGATAAGGGAGCCTTGGATATACATTGGGGAGATGACAGCCTCTTCAGCAGCTGGTGTTGGAAAAACTGGACAGCTACATGTAAGAGAATGAATCTGGACTACTGTCTAACCCCATGCACAAAGGTAAACTCAAGGTGGATCAAAGACCTGAATGTAAGTCATGAAACCATAAAACTCTTAGAAAAAAATATAGGCAAAAATCTCTTGGACATAAACATGAGCAACTTCTTCATGAACACATCTCCCCGGGCAAGGGAAACAAAAGCAAAAATGAACAAGTGGGACTATATGAAGCTGAAAAGCTTCTGTACAGCAAAGGACACCATCAGTAGAACAAAAAGACATCCTACAGTATGGGACAATATATTCATAAATGACGTATCCGATAAGCGGTTGACATCCAAAATACATAAAGAACTCACGCACCTCAACAAACAGAAAGCAAATCATCCAACTAAAAAATGGGCAGAGGACATGAATAGACACTTCTCCAAAGAAGAAATTCAGATGGCCAACAGGCACATGAAAAGATGCTCCACATCACTAATCATCAGAGAAATGCAGATTAAAACCACAATGAGATATCACCTCACACCAGTGAGGATGGCCAACATCCAAAACACAAACAACAATAAATGTTGGCGAGGATATGGAGAAAAGGGAACCCTCCTACACTGCTGGTGGGACTGCAAATTAGTTCAACCATTGTGGAAAGCAGTATGGAGGTTCCTCAAAAAACTCAAAATAGAAATACCATTTGACCCAGGAATTCCACTCCTAGGAATTTACCCTAAGAATGTAGCAGCCCAGTTTGAAAAAGACATATGCACCCCTATTTTTATCGCAGCACTATTTACAATAGCCAAGAAATGGAAGCAACCTAAGTGTCCATCAGTAGATGAATGGATAAAGAAGAAGTAGTACATATACACAATGGAATATTATTCAGCCATAAGAAGAAAACAAATCCTACCATTTGCAACAACATGGATGGAGCTAGAAGGTATTATGCTCAGTGAAATAAGCCAACCCGAAAAAGACAAGTACCAAATGATTTCACTCATATGTGGAGTATAAGAGCTAAGAAAAAAACTGAAGGAACAAAACAGCAGCAGACTCACAGAACCCAAGAAGGGACTAATAGTTACCAAAGGGAAAGGGATTGGGGAGGATGGGTGGGAAGGGAGGGACAAGGGGGAAAAGGGGGCATTACGATGAGCAGATGTAATGTTGGGGGGGCACGGGGAGGGCAGTACAACTCAGAGAAGACAAGTAGTGATTCTATAGCATCTCACTACACTGATGGACAGTGACTGTAATGGGGTTGGTGGGGGGGACCTGATGAAAGGGTAGTTTAATCACCACAATATTGCCCATGTAATTGTAGATTAATGATACCAAAATAAACTTAAAAAAAATCTCTTATTAACTACTATGTAAAGAAATGGCTCTAGGAGGGCAATAGTAAAAGCCAGAAGACATTTAAGAAGGTGAAATCTAATGGAGTAGAAAGAAGATGGAAGTTTGACAAGTGGAATATTCTGGATAAAGTTGACATAATTGAATAATTTAGAAATTGAAAAAGCTCAGAAGAGGCTGCAGAGTGAACTGAGAAGGGATTCAAGTTCTGAGAACTGGTGTAATGTCAGCTAGTATTACACAGAGATGGGACCACAATGAGATGCCACTACCCAACTATCAGAATGGCCAAAATCCTGATCCCCGACAACACAAAATGCTGGAGAGGTTGTTGGGCAGTAAGAACTCTCGTTGCTGCTGGGAATGCAAAATGGTACAGCCTCTTTAGAAGATAGTTTAGGCAGATTCTCAAGAAAATAAACATATTCTCACCACATAAATCAGCAACCACAGTGCAGCCAACAAGCTGACCTTAGATTTACCCAAAGGAGTTAAAAACTTAAAGTCCAAACAAAAACCTGCCCGTGATGTTTACAGCAGTTTTTTTTTAATTGCCAAAACTTGGGAGCAACCAAGATGTCGTTCAGTAGGTGAACAGATAAACTCTTGTACATCCAGACAGTGAAATACTAATCAGCACTATAAAGAAATGAGCTATCATGCCATCAAAAAAACACGGAGGAACGTTAAATGGGTATTACTAAGTGAAAGAAGCCAAACTGAAAAGGCTGTATACTGTATGATTCCATCTATATGACATTCTGGAAAAGGCAAAATATGGACACAATAAAAGATCAGTAGTTGCCAGGAGGTGGGTGGGGGAGTGGTGAATAGGTGGAGCACAGAGGATTTTTAAGACAGTGAAAACACTGTGTATATTATAATGATGAATAGATACATGTCATACATTTGTCCAAACCCACAGAATGTACAAACCAAAAGTGGACCCTAATGTAAACATGGACTTTGAGTGATTGTGATATGCCAACGTAGGTTCATCAATTATAACAAATGCACCACTCTGGTGGGGAATTTTGATAAGAGGAGGTGCTATGTATGGGAAATCACTATACGTTCCCCTCAATTTTGCTATGAACTTAAACCTGCTCTAAAAAATAAAGTCTTAATTTTACAAAGAGAGATGGGAAAAGAATACTTTCTGGGTATATTTAGGGGTACAAGGAAGGAGCAGACTCAACAAAGGAAAACAGAAGAGAGATGACAGGTATCATGGGACCCAAGATACTACATGAGAAAAGTCAGAAGAGTTTCACAATGCAACAATATCAGATGCTACAGAATGAGGAGATAAGAATAAACCAATGAAGTTTACACGATAGCAGTCTCAGGAAGGTAAGAAATCTTGGTTGCAAGCTAAAAAAGCATTCATATTTTAACACAAAGTTTTCATCTGTTTTATTCTAATTTCCTGAGAACCCAATCAGAGGAAAATATTTTGATAAAGGAAGGAAAATGTAGTTTTGGACTTTAGGGCAGATGGGAGACAGAGATCACTGATAACTGTGACGTAACCTGAGATGCCATGAAAAGAGGGCTCCATAGACAAACAGCTCTGTCCTGAAAGGAACCCCGACTTCCTCCATCCTTCTAGCCCCACTTGGGTATACTAGAGTAGACCAGATTCTAAGACAGCCCCCATCATCTCTGCCCTGTGCAGTAAAGCACAAGATTAGGGTTGTATGGTAAAACAGATTTTGCAGATGTGTTTCACGTTTCTAATCGGCTGACTCTGAATTAATCAAAAAGTACATTATGCAGTGGGCCAGGCCTAACCATTTAAGCCTTTTAAATCTGGGTCTAAGTATCTGGAACAGGGAAGTTATGAGCAATTTTGTCACAGAGACAAGCTCTTGGTAGCCTGCAAGAAAGCAAACATCCATGTTATGAATTGCCTCTAAGGAGCTTGTAGCAAAGGAACTTCAAGCAGCCTCTAGAAGAGGGTAGGCAAAAGTTGGCAAGAAAACAGGGATTTCAGTCCTGCAGTGTCAAGGGACTGAATTCTGCCAAAAAACTGCACAAGCTTGGAAGAGAGGACCCTGAGCTCCAAGTGAGAACCACAATGTGGCCAACAACTTGACTGCAGCTTTGTGTGACACTGAGCAGAGAACCCACATCATTCACATCCAGAAACTGTTAAGATAATTAATGAGTGCTATTTTATGTTGCTACATTTGTGGTACTTGTTATGTAGCAAGAGAATACTAATATAGTCCCCACCTTCCTGGGAAAGAGGCTGCTTCTCCTGTCCTGGCAATGAATAGGGAGAGAAGCAAAGTTGGAAAAAAAGAAAAAGTTAGACTTTCACAATTTCTCACTCGCTATGTGTAGGGATTTTGCTCAATTACTGCGTTACTCACAGCACCTGTTCTGCAATACCACATTTTTCCAAAACATCAATTTTCTTAAAATCATGAGGAATGGAAATCTATTTACTTTTTTATTTCAGAAAGTTACTCTGACAATTATGCAGAGATAAAAGTAGGTGTCTATCACAGAACCCAAGAACGGACTAATAGTTACCAAAGGGAAAGGGACTGGGGAAAATGGGTGGGAAGGGAGGGATAAGAGGGAAAAAGGGGCATTACGATTAGCAGATGTAATGTTGGGGGGGGCACGGGGAGGGCTGTACAACTCAGAGAAGACAAGTAGTGATTCTATAGCATCTCACTACGCTGATGGACAGTGACTGTAATGGGGTTGGTGGGGGGGACCTGATGAAGGGGTAGTTTAATAACCATAATATTGCACATGTAATTGTAGATTAATGATACCAAAATAAATTATATTTAAAAAAAAGAATGAAAAAAAAGTAGGTGTCTAGGCTCCTTGGATGTCTGCCAATATTGTCCCAGCACCTGGAGACACAGATCCGCAGGCTAATCTCAACTGAGCACAAGGTCATAACAACTGTCCTTCCTCAGTACTTGAAGAGTCTGAACTCCGTGAACTACAATCTTTCAATTTTGTTTATACAGTAAGAATAGCTCTGAGATGTTCTCAGCTACGAAAAGAAGTCCCTCCCGAGTAATTACATAAAACCGTGACCCCTAAAACGCGTACTCTTAGCAGTGCAAGCACCTCCTTATTAAAGATGCAACAAGCTAAGGCTATGCATTTGCTGCTGGGAACTGTAGTTCTCCCCCGTCGACCTTCAACCACTGGCTGCGCAAAACCCGTCACGCGCCAACCGGCGACCGGGGCGCCAGTAGCCGCGATTGGTCCCTGACTGGGACAGAGCAGGGTTGATTGGGTGACACGTCCCGAAGCCGTGCCTCCCGTCCTGCGCCCGCCTGCCGGCCACCCTCTCCTTTCCACAACCCATCCCGTTTCAGCCATAACCCTTAAGTCAGCCCTGTCGCGTGGACTTACGAATTAACTGCCTCATCCCGGCCAGGGACTCTCGCGGCGAGGGCGGCCTTGAGAAACGCCTCTGCCCGGGGCCTAGACAAAGCGAAACCCTTCCCATTTTCCTTCGGTTGCCCAGTTTCACCACGCGCTCTCTCCTGGGACTCCCGCGCTCACCTGGGCGGCGGAGGTCACGCCGGACAACTGGCAGGCCCGCAGCATCTCTCCCCGCTGTGCGGAGCTGGTTGGTGTACGCGGGAGTGGCCGCGGCGGTGCTAATAGGGCAGGGCGTGAGTGCGTGCGTACCTGCGTCCGGGCTGCTGCTCCGCGCCGGGCGCACCGGAAGGGCAGCCGACGCCACTGCGCACGCGCAGCCCTGTCCCCGGCCCGGCCCAGGCCGGTCTAGGCTCGTGGGCAGTCCCTGGCGGAAAGGGCGATTTCTCCTTCCGTGTCGCTCTCGGGGTTTCTCGACTGTATTACTAAGCCGGGGTTACTAGGTGAACGCGGCGGGAGGGGGGCGTCGGGAGCTCCGGCTGCGATCTGCGCGGAAAGCGGACCGACGTGACTCTCTGGAGATTTCAAGCAAGAAAACTTCTCAGCTGACTCTGTCAGCTGGATATTTCGTTAGAAAGGAATCTTCGGCCAGAGTTACTTAAACAATGGTTTGTCTCGGTTTGAGCTCTTGTTTTCGTTTGACAGCCCTTCAAGGAGTCATTCTACTGCAAACACTGGAAAGACCTTTGTTAGGAATGTCTCGTTTTCGTATCATAAATGGCAGAGCAGGAGTAGGAACCTAGATTCCTCCGGTCCCACAGCTTCTACCCTCTTAAGATTAAACCACATGTCTTTCCCTACAAGGTTTTATTTTAGAATGATCATTTTGGCCGCTATCTGGACGATAAGGAGGTCAGTGAAGCACTGTGTTCAGAGTAGTCCACTAAATCTGTAAATAGGATATATAACATGTTAAATACTGAACACAGTATTCAATCCTGTTAATACTAGTGATTATATTAACACAATATAGAAACTAACTTGTTCTGTTGCGTTTGCAAAATAACCTCAAGCGTTAATTGGGTAATTTATTACAGTATTGTGTTCTCCTAGTACATAATGCTACTAATCCCGTTTGTAAAATGGATAAATGGATCTGAAAATGATCTGATGTCAAGTAATTTCTTATGTTTGAATACTCTAGTAATTACACTGTTCATACCACCATCACGAACAGCTTCCAGAGCAGTCTCCCATTTTTAAAGTAAATATAGCAACTGAATTGCAATCTCCCCACCCCATCCCTGCCTCAGTACTGTCGTGCTGGGTGATGCAGACATGTATGACACAGGCACACCTTGGGCCTGAACTTCATTAGCAATTTCTCCAGCTTCAAAATCTCAAACTCCAAAATTAATTTTTATGGTTTCCTACCCTGTCATTTAACCAAGTCATTAATGTTTATCTTTCACATGTATATATATATATGTATATATATATGTATATATGTATACACCCCTAAAATGGACTCTCCTACAGTAACTCATAAATTTAAATTACTCCCCTGTTCAAAATGTGCAGTGACTCCCACTACCAATTCAAAGAGCCTTAATGAAATGTCTCAAAGTCCTTTTCCAGCATATGTGGATGTTTTTAAGGCTCACAGTGGCCGTCATAAGATGGTAGATCAAGATAGCAAGAATAGCAAAGTTCATCACCCACTTATATACCCTATAACCTAGAGACACTGAAGTATAACCATCTCACTGGTTCTCAAGTGTGATCTGGGACCTCTGGGTAGCCTGAGATCCTTTTAAAAGGTCCATAAAAATCAAACCTATGTTCATCATACTGAAATGTTGTAAGTCCGGAGAAAGGAAATCCCGGGGCAAAATACCTCTAAAAACCAAAATCAGTCAAAGGGAGAAATAAAGTTTAAAATCCATTTATTGCTTACAAACTGCAGTCTGAGGCCATTTCTCTCTCCTGCTCCAGCAGAAGCAAAAACCAGCCCTCCACTGCCCAGGTAATTACCCATTAATATGGATATGAACTCTCCACCCCTGAGGAATGATGCAAATGCACTAAAGCCATACTTCTTTCCACCTCTGAACACCTGTTGATATGCAGATGTACTAAAGCCAGGTGAGATACTCTGGAAATATTACAATTTTACCCACAGATGTTATTTGTTTTTTTAACTCATTATCTCATAATTGTACAGTAGTTTTTCCAGAAGCTACATGACAAGCAATATCACAACATTGAAAGCACAAGCAAATTTCAGAATCCAGCTTACTATTAATCCAGCCTTAAAGAGATTGGCAAAAAGGTTAAACTCTGCAACTCTTATCACTAATTTTTTTTAATCTTGGAATAGTTATTTTTCATAAATATATTTATGGTAACATGTAATAGGTTTATAATTGTTTTAAAATGAATAAGTTTGTGTGGTAGGCAGAATAATTATCCCCAAATATGTCTACATTCTCCTAATCCCTGAAATTTGAATATTTTACCTTTCATGACAAAAAGAACTTTGCAGATGTGCTTAAGAATCTTTAGATGGGGATATCCTGAATTATCTGTGTGGGCCCAATGTAATCACAAGGGTCCTTAGGAGTAAAAGAGGGAGGCAGGAGGGTCAGAGTCAGAAAAGTAGATACAACAATGGAAGCAGAAGTCAGAAATATGCGATTACTGGCTTTGGAGATGGAAAAAGGCCCCAAGCCAAGGAATGCAGGCAGCCAGTAGAAGCTGGAAAAGGCAAGGCAGGCGTGTCTCCCCTAGAGCCTCAAGAAGAAAGACAGCCCTGGATATTTTGATTTAAGCCTTGTGAAACCCGTTTTGGACATCTGACCTATAGAACTGTATGATAAATTTGTGTTGTTTTAAACCACTAAGTTTGTGGTAATTTGTTATGGCAGCAATAAGAAACCAATAATAATTATTTTTTATTTTTCTCAGTTTTAATTTCCAGTAGAGTAAATACTAATAGATGTAATCCATTTAATTAAAGTCTCTTTGGGGTCCTCAATTTTTAAGCATATAAAGAGGTTCTAAAACTGAAAAGTTTGATAACTGCTGTGAATAAATCCTGTGTTTTTCTGTCTTGACTCCCTCTCTTCTCATCTTAGCTCTTGGTGTTCTTATTGCCAAGAATGACTTTGCTCTTGTTAAAATTCTCCCTATTCTTTAAGACCCATGTTACATTCTACTACCTGTTCCTGACCACTTCAACTCTCCTTAGGTTTGAACTGCCCCTGTGAATCATTTATCTATACCTTGTATTTATGTTCTGTATTTATCTTATTAAATGTGAACTCCTTGAGACCCACTGTTTGACCCTTACACATTTCAACCAGAAAACAGTGTCATATATCATATATGCATGGAATATGTTAGACAACAAGGATGGGAGAGATGTTTATTGTTTTTTTCTTTTTCTGCTTGTATTAACATTAGAAAAAAATGTATGATCACTAATTTGGGAGAATAAAATATGTAGAATTGTGCGGAAAGAGTTGAGATGGTGTTATACCAAATGACAATCAGTGTTACTGATTAGTAAAAAGTGTGTGTGTGTGCAACCCTTAGTATATTTACATCCATTTGCTTATAGTTGACATTCACTTTAAAAATAATTTTTAATAACAATGATATTGCTTTCATTTAACTTAATATTTACTAGCTTTGGAAGG